>JAOTRH010000024.1:4127373-4168602 GCA_034768845.1 Heliamphora exappendiculata | reverse complement strand
GTGGGGTGGTAAGGGTTATTGCATTAGTTGTCGGGATTAAAAGCTGCAGAAATAGGGGCTCTTGTCATAAGAATAGTAAAGTAAAGAATGTACGAGGGAGAGGACTTTGTATAAGAATACCTTAGGATGCGAACCCCCTGGTTTGCATTATACAAATCTATTCACTGAACCCCAGATAACAGTACAAATAATGTCCTCGAGGGGACACCCCTGCATCTGAAGGCCACCTTAGTGGGGTGTCTTTGGGCGATCTTACCCAATAAATTGACTCATAAATACAAGTCTTATAAAGATGTTCTTAACAGTGTCAAAAGATCAGAGTACATAGATTTTCATTGGCTGCTCACCACTGGCCTTCTACTGTTATATGGCTTACAACCCCGATTTAGCAACTTTGTGACTTTGGTTGGATTCAATTTTTCTGCATAAATCCCAATTTGCACTTTCAATTTTTTTATGATATTTGGATACTGAAGTCTTCTAACCCTATGTTCCGTGCTTTACATACATTTTATGATGGTATCTAGATGTACTCACCATTTTGGTGCCAATATCAAGTTCTTAGTCCTGGGCATGTCTCTATCCAAGGTATCTAAAAGTTACAGAACTTTAACGTTCCATAAAACTAACCTCATTTTATCACTAGAAATTTGTTATTCACTTCTACTACAATAGATATGCCCCTATTTCGTTACATAACATTTTGAAAATGCTGTTTCTGAAGTAAAATCTCTCTCTCTCTCTCTCTCTCTCACGGCTTGGTAGAGTAGACTTTTTTTAATGAAGGAAATATATTGTGAAGGCCCAGACTTATCAAAAAAGAAAAAGAGTTCATGGATGATGCTGCTCATTAATTAGCGTTGTCACATGAGTCCACTGGATGGAAATAACGATATTTTGTGATAAGTAGTTCTTATTTTCAGATAGAAGTTCACCTAGATTAGATGTTACCATTGAAAAGGAATTGAATCCCTGTAGATACTCAAAAAAGAAACCTCCTAAGAAGCTTCAAACAATAATGTTTGAAACAAATACCAAAAGCCTTGAACACTTAAAGTCCTTGGCAAGGAAAATGCCACTGATTGTGGTAGAATTCAAATACAGAGTAAGACAGAATCTTGTTATTGTTGCCATTCCACAGATAAATCGATACTAACACAATTCTTGAGTAGCCATTGTGTCCCCTGCCTTATTGGTGCTGAGAAACTCTGCTGCAAACATCTCAATGAGTCATGCGGAGCAGAAAACATTATATTGGCATTCATTTTCGAATATCCTTCTACTGAGCTTCGTAGGCCATAAAAGACCATCCTTATCTTTGGAGTTTTGGTTCATACTTTATCTTTGAGTGGAGCCCAAGGGCAAGAATTAGACACTCTGTGGGCACTGTTGCCTGGGTAACTTTGATCGGTCCATGTGGTAAGATGTTGAACTGAAGTTCAAACTCATCAACGGAAATATTTTCACACTTAGTATTACTACCTTTCTGAATCTGATATATTGCCTTTCTGGGCAGAAAGTCTTTCTTCTGTGTACTTCCTGTGTTGTTGGTACTTTTGGGGCTCTTTATATTTAACCATGCATGCCACTATTATGGCTAATATTTGCTTCATGCAGCTTGAGAAGGCATTACGGGAAATGCATGCAGAGCATGCGAAAATCAAGTTCACATCTGAGACTAAGATAGCTGATGCAAATGCTTTGGTGGCTGGAATTGAGGATAGATCGTTGGAGGTGGAGGAAAAGTTGCATGCTGCTGATGCAAATCTTGCTGAGGCAAGTAGAAAGAATGCAGAGTTGGAGAGGAAATTGCAACAGCTGGAGGCTCGTGAAAGTGTGTTTCGGATGGAGCGCCTATCCTTTAACACAGAGTATTATCTAGCTCAATCTTCTTATCAATGTTGATGGCTGTGTTTGCTCTCATGCTCAGAAGTTATTGATGAATACCAAATTTTGTTCTTTTTTGTCTTTATTAGGCGAGAAGCACATGATGCAACTTTGCATAAGCATAAAGAAGATTTGCAGGAGTGGGAAAAGAAACTGCAGCAAGCTGAAGAGAGGTTGTGTGAGGGTTGGAGAATCATCAATCAGAGAGAGGAAAAGGTGAATGAAATGGACATGACTCTCAAGCAGAAAGAGAAGGCACTTGAAGAAGCACAGAAGAAGATTGAGTTGACTAGCAGAACTTCGAAGAAGAAAGAAGAAGATATAGACAATAGACTATCGGATCTAGTTGCAAAAGAGGAAGTGAGCTTCTGATCTATGTCAGTTAATTTATATAAAACTGATGAAGACATCAATGATATTTATCGCCTGTCTATTTTGATTACAGAAAGCTGAATCTCTTATAAGGTGCGTAGAGATGAAGGAGAAGGAATTACTTGCTTTGACAGAAAAGCTTAGGGTTAGAGAAAGAGTGAGTTGCAACACCAAATCTTTTGCTTGATCATTGCAGGTTAAGCTTTTACTATAGACTAGAGGTCATGTTATGTGTATGTTCTTGACCTTAGAGAAATTATTTTCCTTGCAATTATCTTTCACTTACCATTCCTGTGCCCTTACCTAGCAGCAGAACGGGCGAGAAGAGAATTACTCTCAATTGTTTTTTTTTTCTTGGGGGTGGGGTGGGGGGGTGTTATGGAGTGCATGGCATTCATAGTTCCATTTTATGCAAATGATAGGTGTTGCCACCTACCCTATTACTTCTATATATTTTGCAGGTACTTTTTTTGTGATTATCTAAATTAATTGTATGCTGCAATACAAAATAGTATAGTAGAGAACAAAACGGGAAATACAGAATTCGATACTCGATATAGAACTTGATTTTATTAATCTCTCTCTGTTCGTGTTCATATCAATTGAGACTTTGATATTGTATATTCTTGACTGCCAGAAATCTTATTGCAGACACAGGTCAGTGTTTTGGCATTTGAAAATGACTTGAATGGATTGTCTTATTGTGATTAGTTCTAAATCCCAGCACTCTAAGTCACTAGAATCTCACTTAACCCTGCTTGTTCTGTTTCAGGTGGAGATTCAGAAGGTCCTTGATGAGCACAGAGCCCTCCTGGATACGAAAAGGCAGGAGTTTGATTTGGAAATGGAAGAAAGGAGGAAATCTCTTGATGAGGAAATGAGAAGCAAGGCAGAAGCAATTCACCGAAAAGAAGCAGAAATCAATCACATAGAGGAAAAACTGGGAAAAAGAGAGCTAGCATTTGAAAAGAAGTCCGAGAGACTCAAGGAGAAAGAGAAGGACCTTGAAGCAAAGTTGAAAACTTCAAAGGAGAGGGATAAGTCTATCAAAGCGGAGGAGAAAAGGTTGGAGGTTGAAATGAAACAAATTCGTTCTGATAAAGAAAGGCTGCAAGCTGTTAAAGATGAGCTTGATAAGTTAAGAGCTGACATTAGTCAACGCCAACTTCAGATACATGAAGAGAGAGAAAAACTCATAATTACTGAAGAAGAGAAGGCTGAACATCTTCGTTTGCGGTTAGAGTTGAAAGAGGAGATAGAGAAGTGCAGACTTCAGGAGGAGTTACTTTTGAAGGAAGGTGAGAATCTGAAACAAGATAGAAAGAAATTTGAGGCTGAGTGGGAAGCATTAGATGACAAACGAGTTTCTATTTCTAAAGAGTTAAGAAAAATTGAGGAAGAAAAAGAGGAACTCGAAAAATTGCGATACTCTGAAGAGGAACGGTTGAAAAAGGAGAGAGTTGCGACAAAGGATTATGTACAGAGAGAGTTGGAAAATGTTAGGTTGGAGAAAGAATCGTTTGCAGCCATGATGAAGCATGAGCAGTCAGTTTTATCCGAAAAAACTCAAAGCGAACACAGTCAATTACTTCGTGAGTTTGAGTTGCGGAGAAGAGATCTTGAAACTAATTTTCAGAATAGGCAAGAGGAAATAGAGAAACATCTGCAGGAAAGGGAGAGAGCATTTGAGGAGGAGAGGGAGAAGGAAGTTACTCATATCAACAACCTGAAAGGGGTTGTCCAGAGGGAGTCAGAGGAAATAAGATCCGGAAGGCATAGAATAGAAAAGGAAAAGCAGGAAGTTGCTTTGAACAAGAAGCAACTGGAATCCCACCAACTTGAAATGCGTAAAGACATTGATGAGCTTGGTGTTCTCAGCAAGAAGCTCAAGGATCAGCGTGAACAATTTATTAAGGAAAGAGGCAGGTTTCTTGCATTTGCTGAGAAGATTAAGAGTTGCAAAAACTGTGGGGATGTTACACGAGAATTTGTGTTCTCTGATCTCCAGTTACTTGATGTGGAAGATGGGGAGACCCTTCCTTTTCCAAGATTGGTAGATGAAGCTTTGATGAGCTCCCAGGGTGTTGCAACTGCTTCTGATGGAACAGATATCAAGAGATCTGGTGGAATTGACTTGAAATCCATTTCTGAGGGACACATGTCTTGGCTCCGAAAATGCACCTCAAAATTTTTGAAGTTGTCCCCTGGTAGAATGATTCAGCATGATGCTGCTCAAAATCTAGAATCACCTTTGCTTGCCATGGAGGTCAATAGAACAGAAAATGCGGATGTACCAACCATGCTGGTTCGAGTAGAAGCAAGTGGGAAAAGTATCGCTGAAGAGGGGCCAGAACCATCAGTTGGGATTGCAAATGACTCGTTTGATGTTGGCCGTGCTCCATACCAGAGCAACATGGACAGTAAGATGCAAGACTTTCCAGAGGACTCTCAGCAATCAGAGCTGAGGAGTAATCGGTGCAAACCTGGGGGAAAACCCAAGGTTGGTCTTCATAGAACACGCTCTGTCAAGGCAGTGGTTGAAGATGCTAAGGCTATTCTAGGGGAAACTTTAGGAGTCCTGGAGCTGCATGAGACACAGCCTGATGATTCTTCTCTTCATGCCAATGAGGAAAGTCGGGATGATTCCAGCAATGCTGACAAAGCTGCTCTCATGACTGAAAGGAAGCGACATCGTGCCCAAACCTCTAGAATCACAGGGAGTGAGCAAGAAGTTGATGACAGCGAAGGGCGTTCTGAGAGTGTCACTGCAGGTGGGCGCAGGAAGAGGCGGCAGACAGTTGCTGCTCCAGCTATGCAGACTCCAGGGGGAAAACGTTACAATCTCAGGCGACACAAGACGTAAGTGCTTGGTTTTTACTCGATAGAACTTTTGGGCGCATTGATAGATGTAGATACTATATAGAACTAATTAAGATTTTGTATGAGCGGGAAGTGCCTAAGATGTACATCCAAAAATTGCTTTCATGCCGTGGCATTCCCATCAACTCAACTTATGAAAATTCATCTTTTGGATATAACCCTCTTCTTTATAATATGTTCTGATAAAAGAGTTAAAATGTAATGGTAAAATATTATTCCAGTTTTATTGGTTGGAATTAAAGAACATACAGTGTGCTTCTAACTCCTCAGGGAAAAGAACCAAAAGTCTCATGTCCTTCACCAGACCCATTCGATATGGATGGTATTTTTTTCATGTTATTCATTCTCCCTGCTTGTCATTTCGGGGTGTTTTCATGTTTCCCTTTTAGGGTTCGGGAACTAAGTGATGGGGACCCATAATTGCATAAAGGACTTCTAAGGTTGGAGGGTTTACTTCAAAATCAAACTAGAGTTGTTGGGAAAATGGTAATGGCGGAGTTTTTGTTCCAGAAGTTGAAAATTCGGTTTTATTACTTTTGGTCCTTTTATCTTTTCATTTTCCTTTTTTTACTTTTTCTTGGGATGTGATTTTTTTTCCTTCTTGTTGTTGAAGGTTAACTGGAGTCAATAAATATATGGAAGATATGTAAATACTTTAATGCGATTGAAGATGTGAGAGTGGATATGTTTTGATTACATATGTATGTGATCAAGTTGAATTATTTACATTAACTTGACTGGAAATGTGATCTACCATCCGATGGTTCTAAAATTTCATCGGAACATGGTTCAGTGCAGGCATGGCTACCGCTACTCAAGCTTCAGCAGATATAAAGAAGAAAAAGAAGCAAGCTGATGAGGGTGGTGGTGAGGTAGTGGAAGCTGTACCAAACCCTGAAGTTGCTTCTGCACCATCTTTGGGAGGTGCTAGTGAAAATGGCAATACAACTCCCTTGGTGCAGTTTATGGCATACAAAAGTGTTGAAATTCAGGAGTTTTCGCTTGACAGGGTAAATCCTTAATTTTCCTCACTATTTTTAGCAGCAGTAGTAGTCTCAGTCTTAGCATGACATATGAAGCACAGATTCTTCAAAATGGGCTCCGTACGAGTATCAGATAGCATCGGATACGTATCAGCATCGGATACAGATACGTATCGGATACCGATATGGTTGAATACGTATCAGATATGCCAAATGAGTATCCAATAATTTTTTAATATGGGAGATAAGAAAGGGATATGCGGGGGATAGGAGAGGCTTCAATTATATATATATATATATTGCTTTTATTTTTTATTTGTTATATGTTCTACTATGTTAACTCTAGTATTTGATTAATGTTTGATTTGTTTTTGGGGGTTGGTAGCTTTCCATCATAATGTTATACTTGGCATGCATTAGATGCTTTATAGTAACAACAAAATCAACGTATCATTGCTTTTGATTTTATTCTTATGAATCATCCAATGGTAACAATTGTAAAAATAATACTTTTTACAGATGTATCATAGCCGTATCTGTTTCTTTCTTTTTTAAAATTTCTCGTATTACATTATTTGTATCGTATTGTATCCGTAACCCATATATGTATCCGTCCGTGCTTTCTAGCAGCTGACTCATTTTATATGTTCATTTGCAATGCAGTTGAAGACAGCTGCAGTTGTTGACAACGTAGAAGCAGGAGAGCTTGTTGAAAATTTGAATTCGAGTGAGGAAGTAAATGGTATATCAGAATACGGAGGTGAAGATGAGAATGGGAGCACTTTCCTTGACACTGATAGAGGCGGCAACGGTGACGACGACGACGACGACAACGGCAGTGGCAGCGATGATGAAGAACTAGAGCATCCTGGTGAAGTATCAATAAGAAAGAAACTCTGGAATTTTTTCACAACATGACACCACTTTTTTTTTTTGAGTTTGCTGTTAGGAGCTCTCTCTCTCTCTCTCTCTCTCTCTCTCTCTCTTTATCCCATTCTTTCTTTCTATTCCCCCATGTGTATTTTGTATCAAATAACAAGTATTAGGAAACACTTAGAATATTGTAGCATCAGTTTGGGGGAAAATGCCATCTTTTTGTTATTGTAGTTTGCTTTACTTAGATTTGGATATCAGGGCTGATCTCTTATTTAGATACATCACAGCCTGGTGGATATTTATATGGTAGCGTAAGATGGTGCACATTTATTTCACTCATTCATAATCATCTCTAAATTGCTGGTGCCATTTGTCCTCTGTTTCTTTTTTCCCCTGTTTCCAGAGATATTGCCTCGAGCGCCCCACGGTGCACAGAACCATTGTCCCTTCAGTTTTCTTTCTCGAGTTGATGATATGTCAACACGAGGCTCTTGGTATCCCTCCTTGGATGTGAAATTTATATGCTTTTGTCATACGTTTTACTTTGATGATGTAGAAATTTCTTACTAATTCTTTGGTGTTAATAGCCGAGGCTGAGCACTATTTTGTGTCGTCTTCGCTCTCCTTGCGTGGTATAACATACATGAAGTTAAGATGCTGCCATCCTTTTAAGATATTTGCTTGTTTCTCTTGCTTCTACAACTCAAGATTATCATTTTTGAAGGCTCCGGAGGTGGAAAATCTCGAGATCAGGTTAGCGTTTTCCTGTCGTTGGTTTGAAACTATACAATTCTCAAGCGTTAACATTCAAACTGCGTGTGCTTACCTTTGATTTCCTTGGCTAATTTTCCCTTATTGTACCATTTATTTGTGTTCACTTTGGTATCCATTATGTGTTGTCATCTGTTTGTTTGAGAAGAAAGGGCAGGAGCATCTGTTTTGTCTAGGGAAGAATTTGGGGGTTGGCTTTCTTCAATTTTGTGCAGTGTCATTTATTGTTAGAAAGGTGCTAGATAGTCTTGTTTATAGTTGTTCTGAGATTTCTCCCTTGTAAAAACGGTGTATCTAAAACTCAAATTATTTGGTAGAGATACTTTTATTATATTAGATGATCATTATTTCTATATTCAAGCAATGTGAGATTCCATACACATTTGAGTAAAATGGATCACACTCTGATCTATTTATTATAATCAAATAGCAATGACTTGAAGTATTTTTTTTTTATTGTTGAAAAATTTGTTGTTGGACTTGATTAATTGCCTTTTGTTGTTCAAAATGAATGATTTTATTTTTGTAATTTTTTACTTGTTTCGGAGTCTTAGAAGTTAAATTAATCAAATTTAATTTTTCTCGCTCTATTTCAGAGGACCCATTCACTCGAAATTGATTCCTAGTTGGGTAAGTTTCCCCGCATGAAAGTCATAAACGATTTGGGACTGTTTTGGAATAGGAAAAAATTAAAGAGGTGACTCCCCGTGCTTTGATTCTTTATTTTTGAATTGCTTAACTTCAATAATAATACATGTTATCTTTTGATTGATTCAATTTAATTATATTTAAATTTATGTTAAGACACTTATTTTGTTAAGAATCAAAACATCGCCTTACAACATCTTTGACCATCTCGAATTAGAAAACAATTCTATATAAATTTATTTCTTTTGGAAAACACATGCTTTTTGCATGTTTCTTTTAAAATATACTATCTGACTTTCCTTTAAATGATATATGAATATCTCAAATTCATAAATATATTTATTTATTATATTATATTAAAACATCATAATTTCTTTCTACTCAGAGCTCTCGATTTATTTTTCCCAAATTTTTATTTTCATTTTTTAAAGTAATTCATGTGTCATCATCTTTCAGTCCCAAATTTATTTTTATAATTAAATTAATTATAACTATCTATTTCAGTACAAAGTTTGAAATTTGAATTCAAACCTTACCAATTTAAATCGATTTAAAAAAAATCTGTTAAAATTTTTTTTTTTCTCATTTGAGCGAACTCAAGTATATTTTTCCAATTTTTCTACAAATTTGGACCGTTTTTTCTTTCAAAAAAATCTTCCTAAAAAAATCAATTTTTTTAAAAAAAACCTGAGCTAGACTGACCAAAGTACATAAATTCTAAAAATAGATAAACCCAATTATTATTGAATGTTTAATTAATACTGCAAGATTAATTTGATTCTCTCAAACCATGATTTCAAATATAAGTATTTGTATGATAAAATTAATTAAAAATGTTAATATTTATATTCTAAATATGACATTATATATTTGTAGCACTACTACTAATTTCTCATAAATTATAATTATTTCAAAATATTTATGGTCTTCCTATTGGTACTACAGTTTATATGCATCATGTATATTGGTAAGATAATGACTGGGTTATTAATGGTATAACAATTTTTTATAACAAAATTAATTAAATGCACCAATTTTTATATGAGAATTATAGGTAAAAATTAATATGCAGCAATCTTGTAAGCTCCAATCAAAATTAATTTCTTATATTTTTTATCTTCCAATAAAAGAAGTTTTAAAATAATAATTTTTTTATTTTTATAATTTAAGTCCCGTGCATAGCACTAGTTTATGCTAATATATATATAATCCAAAAACTTAAGCTATTATATAGAGATATTCTAACGATAAATCTTAAATTAAGCAATTACTCAATTTTTACCCTCTAATTTAAACTTTAAACATCTGTAAACATTTGATAGAGAGGTTCTAAAAACAAATCAATGCTAGCTCTTTAAGAAAATTAATATTAAATTTGTTTTATTTTCATGTTAGCTATCACAACATACGTAATAAAATTAAAAAAATAAACTTAGACTAATTAATTAAATTATTTTCTTAGATCAATATTTTATTTTAAGTGTGCTTATAGTTTTTAACTTTAGATCAATAAATACAAATTCTATTATGTTAAGTTATAATTTCACAATTTTAACTAAACATTTAAAATTTGTACTTAAAATGATAATAAAATATTTTCAATTATAATTTATAAATTTGTAATTCCAACTACAACAAACACTCCCACAATAATAACCCAATACGCTGTCGTTACCATGACAACATTTTGTAATAATAAATTCGAAACGTCATTTAATATTTAAGGAATAACTAATCATGCGTTTCATTTCATCAACTTGTCTAGGGATAGGTCTCAATCACTAATTGAATAACTCAATAGATCCTATATTTAAAAATTATAAAAATAATAGACATATATACACATTATATATACAACAAATTAAAATATAATACACACATATATATATATATATATATACTTTCCTCTTTTGTGGGATTTTAATTTTCGAAATGGTCATGATTTATGCCAATTTATCATTTACTATATTGAAAGATATTATCATTTGCATCTTTATCTATTTAATTGTTATGCCGAGTGAATATAATCTTGTTCTAGCTGCTGGCCGCGGTTACAAGACCTGTTACCAATTTCCTTGATATCTGTTCGGAAATACATTTTCTTAGAGCTCGTGGTGTCCCGTCTTCCTTTTAAATTTTTTGGAAAGTACTTACATTGTTAAGATTTTTGCTCTACAAATCTATTCGTAGTCCGGCGATGTAAATCTGAGTTAAAACTAATTTTTGCTGTGTATAATGTTTTATATGGGATTTTTACAGTTGTCTTAGATGATCATAGAAGAAAAGCTTGCTCCTTAGTAGTTTTTGATTGATTAATTCGGTAGGATGTATTCCTGTTTGTATTGAATCCAAAAACTAGTTTAGGGTATGAAATGTATATGCTTGTTGATATTCTATTTAAATTAATGTGAACATTTTAAAGGCTGCAATAGTAAAGGTAAAAGTTTACATTATTAATGTGATTTTTTATTCTCAATTCTTATTATGTAATGCATTTATTTTTTTTTATTTTGATTTAATATTTTGTGTATTAGAAATTTGGAGGTAATGAGAAATGAGTTTCTTATTTTGAAACATTTTCAATAATGAAAAATAAGTTTATTCTTTGCAACATTATGAATTTGAACATTTACATTTGAATTCACAAACTCAACCGCAGTTGTAGTACAATTTTAATGTGAATTTAAGTTATCAGTTCTCATTATGTAATGCACTTAGTGTTTTTATCATGTTACAATATTTTGTGTATTCGAAACCTGGTGTAATAAAGAAATAAGTTTTTCATTTTGTAACATTTTCAGTAATGAAAAATAAGTTTATGATTATGCAATATTCTCATTTTGTGCATTTAAATTTGAATTTTCAAACACAACTGCAGTAACAGTACTTGCCAAAATGCGCATTATTAACGTGAATTTTAGATCTCGGTTCTTATTACGCAATACACTTAGTGTTTTGACTGTGTTACGATATTATGAGTGTAAACCATTTGATTAAACGAGAAATAATATTACTATTTTATATAGTATTTCATTGTTGTTGGCATGTTATCTTTGTTTTGGCAGTCCATCTATTATATGGACGGAGAACTCAATTTATCATTACATACCATGCTTGTATATTTTATGTCATGTTGTAGTGGTTTTTGTTAAGGATTGCATTTACTGCAATGAGAAATAGGGTCCTAATTTTTGCAATATTCTCATTTGATATTAATTTTGTTTAACATTTATATATATTTTTTTCTCAACTTTATGTTGAACTTTTGTTGGCAGTTTAACTATTGTCCAAAATGGAGATTCACTCAAAGTATAATGATATTAATATGGGATCAATTTCATTGAGGTACTCATTTAAACATGTAAAATGCATTATTGTGCAGTAATAAGAATCACCAGTCCATGATAATTTGTAATAAATGAGAATTATGCAGCAATGAGAATTTTATGCAATGAGAATTATGCAGCAATGAGAAATTTGCAGTAAAATGATAATGTGAACATTGAATGTGAACTGTATTAAATGAAAATGATGCAGTAAATGATAATTTTCAATAAATGATAATCATGCAGCAATGATAATTTGGCAGCAATTCGATTTTTGCATCAATGAGAATTATGCAGAAAATAACTATGAAAATTTGATGAGATTAATCTAGTCAATGATAATTTGATATAAATGATAAATTTGCAACAATAAGAATTTTGCAGCAATGAGAGATTTTGTAGTAAAATGACACATGAACAACAAGGATGGGAAAATAGGAACAAGAACAACCATAATAATCTCTTATTAAAATAATGTACACTAAATGATAATGTGCAGTAATGAGTGTAGATGGTTAAAAAAAACACGAGTTAAACTCGCGTATATGGCTCGAGTGAGTGGCTCGAGTGAATGGCTCGTACGTATGACTTGGGTGTATAGAGTAAGTGGCCCAAACAAATAGCGTCAGTGGGCGACTTGATTAAACTTTTAAGGAACCAGTTGCTGTATACATGACCTCCGAATGACTAGCCGAAGTGACTCAAATAAACTGAGTAATTTGATGATTGGGTAACTCGGTAGCCGAGTAGCTTTAAGGGAAATAGCTTGGTCGGTCGAATAGAGCAGAGGCCGAGTAACTTGGCGAGGGGATTCAAGTGACTCAGGCGAGGGGGATCGAGTGACTTGGCTGGAGTTGCTCGAGTGATATGGAAACTGTCGGTGTTTCCATTGACCAGCAGTAAGTCAATATTTGTGTCACTTAAAAATCCGAGTGACTTAATGTAACTTACTCGGGTGACATCTCCACCTATGGCTCGACCAAATATGTTTAACACTTAATTCTTATTTTTTTATGAAGACATTCCATAGCACAAATTATGAAGTATAACCCTGATTACGACAGTAGCTCTGACTACTCGTCATAGCACAAACTATGAAGACAACACATGCTGTATTATTACCATGACAAAGGTCGTGAAGACAGTACATGCGGTGTAGCTCTGACTACCTAATTACGATGACATAGCACATACTATGTGATTCAGCACAAGCTGAACAAAGCCAAACGTATATAGCACAGACTATATCAACATAGATTCCTCTGAGAATTGAAAGACTGTCCCAGAGACAATAAAAAATAATGGTAGTACAATCCTGCACAGGACGTTGGGAGACATGTGATTTGGTGGCTAAGAAAAATGATTTGTCAAAGCACGGGACCCTCCCACTTGAGTCACTCGAGTGACCCCAGAGTCACTCGACCCGAATGGGATGGGTACTGGATTTGAACGGGTCCGGTACCCACGGGGCACTTGTTGGCCGACCTAGTTGAGTTGGAGTAAAACACTAGCTGGTTGATTTTTCGAGATAGAATCTCTTGATTCTCCGAGATTACCTTTCATGATTCAATTATATCTCTTAGGGAGTCGTATCCTACTCCTAGCAGAACTCCTTTAAGGGTTATAAATAGGAGGGGTGGCCATGCTCAGGGGGTATTCGGATTGAGACGATCATACCTATGTTTATGCTTCCAATATTTCAAACTCAAATTAGCTTTCTCTTTTACCTGACTTGATCTCTCTTTGTTATGTGTTTCTGAATATTTTACATATTTTGCCTCTTCATTATTATTTCTTATTTAACTATTTCAAAAGAACCCTACATTCTTTTGCAATTTCACTGGGGAGGTGAATTTGTGAATGGATAGTACTCGGAGCGGATTGCACACCACCTAAATCAATCATGTTAGAAGGTCACTCCAATAGTAACTAACAAAACAACGCGCCCAGGGCAGAACAACAAGCAAATCCTAAAAACAATCGTGATGATCTATTCCTAGACGCACTTTAAGCTATCCAGGATGGCCAGGCTAGCATTCTAAATGCAATAGCAGGCTTGACTAACTCACTCTTAACCGTAGTAACGAACGCCAACCGGGCAGATAATCCAGTCAAGAGGATACCGACAAAAGATGTACCCGCAGATTTGCAGGTGACCCCGATGGGTCAACAATAGCCCGTAAAACAAACCAAGCCCCACACGCAGGTGATGCCAATGACGAAACAGGGTTCTATTAATCTGGATCCCTTCCTATCAGGGGCTCAAGCCCAATTTGCTATGATCGCAGACGTGCAAGCAATGCTCCAGCAAGAAAGAACGAAAAGTCAATTACCATCCTTGCAAGATCCAGATATTCAGTTGCCTTATTCACTGTATCTGTTAAGGGTGCCTTAACCAGATGGGTATATCGCCCCTAAGTTCATGAAGTTCGACGGAAGAAAGGAAAATGCTAGGGAGCATGTGGTACGGTTCGTTGAAACATTGGGAGCCTACGGGGGAGATCATACACTACATATGCGGGAGTTTTCCAAATCCTTGATAGATAGGGCATATAGCTGGTATGCCAATCTTCCACCAGGATCTGCCATCACCTGGGGAGACATGGTTAACAAGTTCCACAACAAATTCTTCCAAGTACATGAGAAGGTAACAATGCTTACCCTGGTCAGAGAGACACAGAGACTAGGAGATGACCTACTCGAGTATGTGAAGAGGTTCCAGGATCTAGTCGTTGAATGTCATGACTCAGTCAGCGAAACTCACTTAGTACAAATGTGTTTTCAAAGAATTTTACAAGAGTACATGGCACACCTTATCAACCTCAATCTGCTCATGTTTTTAGCTCTTATTGAGGCAGCTTAAAACCACCGTAATACCATCAAACCGCTTACCAAGTCAGTCTCCTTCCGAACTAACAAGGCTCAGGCCTCTATAGCTTCTGGTGGGAAGAAAAAAGAAAGGGTACGAGGTGATGATCGAAACAAGAGATGGTAAGGCAATGATGCACCACCATACCCTTACAGTATTAAGATGGTGAAAAAATTGGTCAAAGAATGGGTAGCTAATAAAGAACTGACTCTCCCACCAGTAGAGACTCTTCCATCCAAAAAGCACAAAGAAGGGCCCAACTATTGCGTTTACCACCGGATCACCTCACACTCCACAGGGAGGTGCTTTACCCTCCGGGGTATTTTCAGGCGAAAAATGGCTGAAAAGCAGCTGAGATTTACAGACGAGGAGGATAACGATATCAGAAAGAGACCTTGTCCCAAACATGACAGAGAAGTTAACATGATGACAAGAGACGATCAGATACACGCAGTAGCATTTTGTAGGGGCATACAAGATCCAGTCGAAACCCTTCAGAGTTACCCAAATTTAAACAATTTTACGACCAGCTTGGATTTACGACAAAAATGCAAAGGGAGGTAACTGAGACAATTATGCGCGTAGCAGAAGCCAACAACTCGAGTTGCATGGCCTCGGAGGGAGTACTTCAGAAAGTAGCCACAAATTTCTCAAATGTAATATTATTCACTGATTGTAGCCGAAGGTACCCTTTCCTCATAACTGACCTCTATATATCACTGGAATTGTAAATAGGGTGTCGCTTAGGCATATATTTATGGCCACTTCAAGGAAGCTCATCTGGCAGACGCTATTTTCTTTGATGAGCTGTCAGAAAACAAGTCGATAATTGATAAGGCGGGATCAGTGAAGATACCAAAATGGAAAGACTTTAGCAAAGGGAAAGCAAAAATAGGATCAACTAGTAAGACAAGAGGACAAAAATCAGAGCCACCAGCGAAGCTGGTGAAGGTCAAAGAAGGAGGAAAGTTGGTATATTATTTATGAAGGCGCATAGGGTTAGTCGCCACCTCACAAGCCGCTAACCCTGACTCCATAGAAGTTATCTTACCGCAGGCAGCACCTAACTGCATGCAAGACGACCCTCGACCCCAGCATGAGCCACTAGAGGAGGTCAACTTGAGCACAGATGGTCGGTTGCCAAAGCCAGTATACATCAATAAGGTGTTGGTGATGGAGTTCAAACACAACCTAGTTGAATTGTTGAAGCAGTATTCTGTTGTATTTGCACGAAACTATGAGGAGATGCCATGACTAGACGAAGAATTGGTAACACACCATCTAGATGCACTTCTGGATGCTCGACCAGTAAAGCAAGCAGCTCGAAAATATCATCCCGAGCTAGAGAGCAAGATCAAGGCAAAAATTGAGAAGTTATAGAAGGCAAAGTTTATAAAGACCATATAGTACCTAACCTGGCCAACAAACATTGTACCAGTGAAGAAGAAGAATGGCAGATTAAGATACGTGTCGACTTTAGAGATTTGAACAAACCATGCCCGAAAGACAAGTTCCTCCTTCCACATATTGACACATTAGTAGATGCTACCTCGGTTCACGAGATGTTCTCATTTATAGACAGATTCAGTGGCTACAGGCAGATTAGGATGGTACCAGGTGACGCAGAGAAAACAACGCTCCAAACATCAATAGGTAACTTTTACTATACTGTCATGCTGTTCGGACTAAAAAATGCTGGCGCAACATATCAACGGGTAATGGTGGCAGTATTCTATGATATGTTACACCCGATAGTCGAAGATTACGTGGATAACCTAGTAGTGAAATCAAAGAAGCAACAAAACCATCTGACCGACATAGAGATAGTATTCAAAAGGTGTAGAAAGTTCAAAATGAGGATGAATCTGTTGAAGTGCGCATTTGGGGTAATAGCAGGAAATTTTTTGGGTTTTTTAGTTCATTGACATGGAATAGAGGCGGACGGTGAGAAGGTCAAATCCATAATGAAGATGCCTCCCCCATGGTCTCAAAAGTTGCTAAATGGATTCTTGAAAAAAATCTCTTACCTACGACGCTTTTTCCTAGCATTGGAAGAGATGACTTCCCCCTTTTCGGAGCTACTCAAGGGGAATATCAAGCTTGAATGGACAGAAAATCACCAGTAGGCCTTTGACAGTGTAAAAGAAGTCTTGGCCTCTCCTCAAACTATGATTGCACCACAACCTGGAAAGCCACTCATATTATACCTCACATCTATAGCAAGGTCTATTGGAGATCTGCTAATACAAAAGATTGAAGGCATTAAGCGACTAGTTTATTACATTAGCAGGAAGACGAGAGGCCCCGAGGAGAGGTACATCCCGTTTGAGAGGCATTGCCGAGCATTAATATTCACAACGTAAAAGCTGGGACATTATTTTCTGGCCCACCGAGTTGATGTGGTAACCAAATGCGACCCCATCAAGTTCTTACCTAGCAAGCCAGCATTAACAGGACGAGTAGCTAGGTGGATGCAAGCTTTAGCCAAGTTCGATATAGCATGCACAGTGCCCTGAGCAATCAAGTGCCAAGCTTTAGCCAAACTACTTGCATAATTTCCCAAGTAGGCCATCGAGCTAGTAAACGAGGAACTGCTAGGAGATATGTGTAACACTATGTTCACAGAAAGAACTACTCAATGGTGGGTCCTAGAGTTCGATGGCACTGCAACAGGGGGTACAAGAGGAGCTGGAGCAGTTCTGACTCATCAAGAGTCCAACAGAAGGATTGAATTGGCCTACAAACTTTAGTTTAACTGCTCAAATAATGAGGCTGGGCACGAGGCACTCATCATGGGACTATTAGCAGCAGAGCGATTGGGAGTTAAGCGACTAAAAATCTTGAGAGATTCAAGTCTAGTGGTGAAGTAGCCGACATGAGAGTTCGGGCTGAAAGAAGCCGCCTTGGTAACATACAAAACAATGGTGCATAAACAACTTGAAAAGTTTGAGGAGGTAACATTCGAGCATGTATCAGGGTCAACCAATAGGCTACCTGATGCATTAGTCACTATGGGGGCAAAACTGCTGTTGTTAGAAGACGCAACCACTATCACCGTAAGAAGGAAACATGACCTGGACACCCTATTGGGCTTGTACCCAAGCCAACCAGGGAAAGATTGGCAATCCCCCATTGTCACTCAGCTACATATCGACCAGGGGATAGTCCCCATGGCAAAATTGGCCCAATTTACACTAATCAAGGGGAAACTTTACCACCGAACAAGAAGAAGACTGCTAGCCTGATGTGTAGACAAGGAGAAGGCTACGATGAAACTACACCACATCCACGAGCAGACTTACGGGGAAGTTGATGTGAGCCTCTATAGAATAATTCAAAGATAAGGATATTATTGGGTAGAAATGTTAAGAGATGCTGTCAGATTACAAGAGGAGTGTGTGCGCTATCAGGCTACAACTATCGGGCAAGAATGCTCACTTAATGAGGTAACAATTGATTGGAAGGCCCCATATTTAGAATACTTGCAGGAAGGAGTACTACCAGTAGACCTAATAACTGCAGTGCGAATTAAGAAACAATCAACAAGATTCATCATCGAACAAGGCTAACTATTTCGAAGAAGTGTGGAGGGAGACCCACTACGATGTGTGGCATTTGAGGAGAAAGACAAATTATTGAGAGCAACTCATCCGGGGGAACACCAGGGAGCAACCCAATTATACAAGAAGTTACTCCACTTGGGCTATTATTGACCCACTATAAAAGAAGACGCGAAGAGATATGTCAAAAAGTGTCAAGCTTGCCAGAAGCATGAAGATATGATATATGCCCCAGTGGTAGACCTACACAGTTTGACGACTCTGTGGCCTTTTCACACATGGGCAATGGATCTCATTGGCCCGATACACCTGCAGATAAGGGGGCATCAGTGGATTCTCATAGCCACAGAAGTGTTTACCAAGTGGGTTGAAACAATACCAATGAAGAAGGCAGCGGCCGATGTAGTAGAAAACTTCATTAGAGAGCACATCATATGCAGGTTTGGGATTTCCTGAGTCATTTTATCGGATAATGATACACCTTTCGTCAACAAAAAAATCCAAAAGTTGCTCAACTCCTACTAGATCAAGCACCACAAGTCGTCACCTTATTACCCTAGGGGGAATGGACAGGACAAAGCAACAAACAAGATCCTGATTAAGGTATTGAGTAGAATGATGGAAAAGAATAGGAAGGCGTGGCCAGAATACCTTCCAGAGGCACTATGGGCCTATCAAATTGTGCAAGGGCCCTCTACTTCAACTTCACCATACTCGTTAGTGCACGGGTCAAAAGAAGTACTGCTAGTCGAATTGGCAATACCCTCAGCCAGAATGACCCTGGCTATAGGGTGGAATTCACACCACCGACTAGTGAACCTAGAAGCAATTGAAGAAAGAAGAGCAAAAGCAAGAGACAAGTTAGAGAAGACGCAGCAAGTAAAGGCAAAAGCATTCAATAAGAAGGTGCTGAGGCAAGAATTCAGAGAAGGGGATTTGGTATGGAAGCTAGTGGACCCGATCATAAGGGGCTTGCAAATACCCAAGTTCTCTTCTAAGTGGGAAGGATCGTACAAGATAGTGTAAAGTAATATTAGTGGGTACTATAAGTTAATTGAAGTTAGTGATGGTTGTAGAATCGGGATTTAATGTCAGGTTCATTAAAAAGTATTATGCATAAAGTTAACTATAGCACCAAGCAATAAAATGTCTCTTTCATTCAGTATTGAGCAGAAAGATTCAGAATTGTGAAAAGCAAAAGGGAGCACAACGTACCATAGCAAAAAAAAAAAAGAGAGAAAGAAACTACACTAAGCCCCTCAGGGCTTTGTCATTTAAGCCTATCTCTGAAGAGCCAGGATCGTCAGCAGGAACCTGAGGCAACTCCTCTTCTAACTCCTGCTAGGCATGGGCCAAATCTGATTCTACGGTCGCCAAAGAAACCCTTAAATCCTCAACCCGCTGTGCGGATAAATCAACAGAAAGCTTCTTCTCCTGTACTCGAGCTAGAGATTCAGAACGACGCAGCATGAGACGGAGAAACTTGAGTCTGGTGCGCAGCTAAAAAAGTTCCAACTTCACAAGCTCCAGGTCGTCAATCGAGCTGGAAGACGCATCCAGCGTGGCATGGTCCAATTCCCTGATAGAGAAATTCGATAACTGTTGAATTAAAGAACCGAGCACATTAAGGTTGAAACTCAGTACCGCTGGGCTCTTTAAGCTGAAGTTCGCAAAAGTTACAAGATGATGAATGTGAATTGCTTTCAAAAGTGACAGATGTCCTGGGTCAACTCTGTGACCAAGAAACAAAGCACGACTCGTATCCATGTAAGTGGCCCCCCCCCACGGGGTTCTGTTTGAGTAATGAGATAGCTCCCACAGTGGCCTCGACATCTATCTTTGACCCTTGAGCCATGACACCTAGTTCTTCTTCGCCCAAGTAGAGTTCTTCTGTATCTGAACGCCTCACAGATCTAGCATAAGATTCCTCACCCTCATGTAGTTAGAAGTTAAGAAGTGAATTAGTATGTGTGGGAGCATCCATCCTAGCTGCTTCCATCACCTTTGCCTTAGTGCCGAGTAAAGGAGTCAACTTCTCAACAGCTTCATCAATTGAAGTGTCAAAACCTGAGGTAGGAAGTAGAGGACCCTCCTTGGGGTGCGAAATTGGGGGGCAAAACTTCCTTTTCTAGGGGAGTCAATGGATCCCACTTGTTCCTCAACAGGCAACATAACCAGGCACCTCCGTCGGGTTGTCGCCATCTGGGCAATTGGAACGTCATCTTCTGAATCACTCCCTTGTGGCTCTACGCTAAGCGAGCGAGAGTAATGATGAGAAGGCTCGGGTAGTCCCTGTTTACAAAAAATTTGGGAGAACATTTCAAAGGGAAGAAGCGACGGTCTTAAGAGAATAGAAGAGAGAAAGGATAACTTACACGACGCAGCCTTCTCAAATGAAGGACTTCATCCTTGGTCGACTGTAATGGGATATTAGTGAGTCCTGTCTCCTATACTTGAGCAAGAGTACGCTTCGTCGCTTGCACCATGGTGCGTGTAACTTGACCCTCAATTGCTCGGAGAGGGGCAACAACAATGACCCCTGGTATAGACTGGGCGGTCCGAACAGTACTAGAGGTGGTGGCATACTTGCTGCAGGTACCTCTATCATGCTTTCTGTTTGGCAAGCGACATGATGTGATGGATTTTAGCAGGGGACAAGCAACTGCCATTGTGGCTTTAGTGGTAGGAAACCGAGAAAAGGAATCTAGATTATACCGCCAGTATTGAGAATAGCCTAAAGTGCACTGACCAATACGCCTTTGGGATGGAAGCTCGATCATGGGTAGACGAAAAGGGGTTGCAAGCTGGCCAATCATAAAGGGCTCGTAGCTCTCAACGTATGAGCAGCGTTGAAGGTGATGTGCTGAAGTTCCCTGGTCAAAGCCAAACTAGCGTAACACTCGATTGGGACGGTACGAGGAAACGCTGACGCCGTCCTCAGTGAGGAATGGTAAAAATCCAGGGAAAAGCATGGATAGAACAGTAAGATGGGAACTCTCCATGGAGGAGAAAGTCTCAAGCTAGAGATGTTGAGAGGAATCAAAATACCAGTTTGGAAAAACCACCCCGGTGGGTGATGTAGTATACAGACGGGACGAAAAATCACTAAATTATTAAAAAAAGAGGAGATGTCTTTTGTGAAGCTCTGACCACTCCACCGAAGTATCAAAGGATAGTCACTCAGAAGCTCTACCATGACAACGTTGCCATCAGAGTCGGTAGACCGAGTTTTTCTGGTATGAGAAAAGAGGAGGGGGCGAGGAGCAAAATCGGGGAATCGCTCATATAGCAATACCTAAAGGAATGTCGTGGCGGAAAATGTAACTATCTCGTATCGGCCAATAGAGCGTTCCATTTCGATCCTTAGGAGATCCAATCGGTGAAAGAGTGTGCCTAGAAGAGGGGACCCAAGGGAATGCGCTCGCCTTGAGCTAGTACGACAGCTAGGGGAAAGACAAGGGGGAGATGCTGTCAGGAGGACTCCTAAGAATGATCAATGTGGATAAGAAGAAAGATATGAAGGCCTCCAGGTAAAGGTATGTTCCATTGCCTTCACCGGGGAACTTGACCCTGTCCCCGTCATCATCTTCGCCCCGCGGTTGATTGTCCTTAAAAAAGTACCTAATCCACGAAACATAAATGGATTTGGTAGAAGAGTGCCGATTAAGAAGGAGGGCACCGGTATCGCTAAAGTGGTTCCATAACTAACGGTTTAGGTTAAGCAGGTACGAAATCTAAAGACCGCATCTCGATTAGAGGGTGATAAGTTATCTGGGTAAAAAATAGTATTGCCCCGCATGTCTAGATGAAGGAGGATGGCGATGTCTTCGAGAATTGGGGTCCACTCACCCTAAGGGGTAATGAAAGTGTGAGAATCAATGCTCCAGTAGTTAATCAGTGCTTCTAAACTCGAGATGCTGCGACGCATGTGTAGTGTCTTGAAAAGCATGACAGAGGGAAGGATGCCTGCCCGGTCCAGAGTAGCGTGAAGATTTGCTATGTGAATGATGTCCTTGACCCATTCAACTCAGCCAGTGGCATGACTTGCATGAGTCTTAAACCGAAGAAAAGAGTAGGGGAAGTCACCCTTTTCGATCTGGAATCGAGGAGCTCAAACATAAGTGATCATCTTCACCTCTTCGGGAGCCACCTCTGGGTAGAGGAGAAGAGGATGAGTAATCGCAGTGGAATGAGGGACGAAAGAATCAATTTCTCTCCAAGATTTGTCGTTTTTACCCCCAAAAAAGGGGCCATGCACCATTCCGTTGGGGGAATAGCAGGTTGAGACTCAAGTTGGGCCCCACGATTGCCTACATTTATAGTAGAGGAAGGACGAGTAGCACGTGAAGCCATAGGGATGAAGAGAAGAGAGGAAAATGAGAGAAGATTCTGAAAATGTGGGACCAAATGAGGCCCTTGGGCACTATTTAAAGATGGAATGAAGGAATGCAAAAAGACGTAGAACATTAAATGCGTCGGTTTAGGGAAGCCGATGCGATGCAATAGTTGGCACCCACGTGCTGGTGCGCAAGTTGGCGCGTGTGCTACACGCGTGAATGTGAGTTGAGTAACTTGCGCACATGTAGGGGACAAAATGTAAATGACTAAAACAAAACACATAAACTCGAGTATATGGCTCGAGCGAGTGGCTCGAGTGAATGGATCATATGTATGACTCGGGTGTATGGAGTAAGTGGCCCAAATAAATGACGTCAGCAGACGACTTGGTTAAACTTTTAAGGAACCAATCGCTGCATACATGACCCTCGAATGACTGGCCGAAGTGACTCAAATAAACTGAGTAATTTGATGATTGGGTAACTCAGTAGCTGAGTAGCTCCAGGGGAAATAGCTTAGTCGGCCGAATGGAGCAGAGGTCGAGTAGCTCGGCGAGGGGATTCAAGTGACTCAGGCGAGGGGGCTCGAGTGACTTAGCTAGAGTTACTCGAGTGATATGGAAATTGTTGGTGTTTCCACTGACCAGTAGTAAGTCAATATTTGTGTCACTTAAAAATGCGAGTGACTCAACGTAACTTACTTAGGTGACATCTCTACCTATGGCTGGACCAAATATGTTTGACACTCAATTCTTATTTTTTTATGAAGACATCACATAGCACAGATTATGAAGCGTAGCCCTGACTACGACAATAGCTCTGACTACTCGCCATGGCACAAACCATGAAGACAACGCATGCTGTATTATTATCACGACACAGGTCGTAAAGACAACATATGCTGTGTAGCTCTAACTACCTAATTAAGATGACATAGCACATACTATATGATTCAGCACAGACTGGACAAAATCAAACGTATATAGCACAGACTATATCAACATAGATTCCTCTGAGAATCAAATAACTGTCCCAGAGACAATCAAAGACAATGGTAGTATAATTCTACACGGGACGTTGGGAGGCATGTGGTTTGGTGGCTAAGGAAAAAGATTTGTCGAAGCACGGGACCCTCCCACTTGAGTCACTCGAGTGACCCTTGAGTCACTCGACCGGAGTGGGTTGGGTACTGGATCCGAATGGGTCGGGTACCCGCGGAGCATCTGCTGGCAGACCTACTTGAGTTTGAGTAGAACATTAGCTGGTTGATTTTTCGAAATAGAATCCCTTGATTTTCCGATATCACTTTTCATGATTCGATTATACCTCTTAGGGAGTCCTATCCTACTCATAACAGAACTCTTTTAAGGGTTATAAATAGGAGGGGTAACCATACTCCGGGGGTATTCGAATTGAGATGATCATACCCGTGTTGATGCTGCCAATATTCTAAACTCAAACTAGCCTTTTCTTTCACTCAGTCCGATCTCTATCTGTTCTGTGTTTCTGATTATTTTACATATTTTGTCTCTCTATTATTGTTTGTTATTTGTCCATTTCAAAAGAACTTTACAATGAAAATCTTCAGTCCATGATAATTTGTTATAAATGAGAATTATGCAGCGATGAAAATTTTGTGTAATAAAAAATTATGCAGCATTGAGAAATTTGTAGTAAAATAATAACGTGAACAATATATGTGAACCATATTAAATGAGAACGAAACAGTAAATGATAATTTTTAATAAATAATAATCGTGGAGCAATGATAATTTGACAACAATTCGATTTTTTCATCAATGAGAATTATGCAAAAAATGACTACAATAATTTGATGAGATTAATCCAGTCAATGATAAATTGATATAAATGATAAATTTGTAGCAATGAGAATATTTGCAGTAAAATAACAATGTGAACATCAAGGATGAGAAAATAGGAACGTGAACAACCACCACAATGATTTCTCATTCAAACAATGTAAATATGAGTCAACATATAAAATGCATCATTTTCATATGAAAAGATGCCAAATGGAAAGTAATATCTCAGGCCAGAGTATATTTTTAAAAAGGATGAAGAAATCAAGCACAATTTCTGATTTATGACATTTTTTTTTATTTTAGTGTTCACGAACGAGACATTTCAAGACTGCGATCTTAATACGTACTTTTTCAAGCCATTTCAAGATTTCATATAATAGTTGAAAGAGATCTTGCCAAATTTTTCGTCAAATATAGTAGTTGACGATTTATTTGCAGCCTAACAGTTTTAGTAAATGAGTAACAATGAGGATGGTTCAAATATGGGCATTTTTGATAAAATGCAACGAAGTAGAACTTATTGGGACAGTTTTTTTGATGAGATTTATCCCTAATTATACCAATCAAATGGGACCTATGACTAGAGTTCTCAATATTTAATAGTAAGTACTGTATCAATAAAAAAAATCAATACTTACACAATATCTTACATGTTGGTTGTCTTGCAAGAATTATAGGAGTGTTTGGCAAATTCCTTCTTTATAACTTTTAGTTTTTTATTATTAATTTTAATTATAATTATAAATTTTTTTAAACACTCATAATTTTTACTACAATTTAATAATTATTTTTTTTATATTTTAATTATAAATTATATATTTTTTATCAAATACTCATAACTTTTAGTATAAATTACAATATATAAGTTACTAATATCAACAGTGTAAAACAGTACCCTAAACCCTAAACTCATTCATCTGATATTATGTTCCGATTAGTTTTTTTTTAAAAATTTTTTTATTTAAAAACTTTTTAAAAAGTTTACTTATTTGTCTTTAGTTAGTTTTTTCACATATATTTATATTTTTTTAATAAAAAATTAAATAGTTAATTTTTTTTTAAAAATATTAGTCTAAATATAAACTCAAATTTTTTTAATTAAAAAAAAAGTGTGTATTTAATATGCCACTGAACTTTCGCTTGTGCGCACAGTACGGAGTGACCTCTGCTTTTGCTCGAAGGTCTACGTATAGAGTGGCTTTTGCTGTTTGATTGGTACGTTAATAAATAGTGACTTTTGCTTTATGATAAAATAATATATAGTACATTCGCAGATGTTGAGGGACCGAATGGTAATTTAGCTTAGAAGATAATTTTTTTTTGTTTTTTTTAGTATTTTTAATTAAAAAATTAAATTGGATTCAAAATAAATTACTTGGTAATTTAAATTTTATGGTAGTTTTTTTTAAAATTAGTTATTTAAATAAAAAAAACTAATTTTTTTATTTTTTGTTTAAAGTAGACAATTTTACTTTTTGTATACTTGATGTCAAAAATTATTTGTAGTTGGTAGTTGTAGTAAATAAATTATGAATAAAAGATATTATTGTATTTTAAAAATAGTGGCAGTTTGAATATAATAATTTGAGAATTTGTATTTTGATTTGACTTTTTGACTTTTTTGTAAAATAGTTAACTTTGATTTTTTAACATTTTTAGCCAAAAAACTAAGTTTGCCAATCAAGACCTAAATTTAAATAGAGTTCCCGTGAGACTCATTGCGTTAATATTTACGATTGTATTATGTTATTTGTGATACTAATTTGATAAAATATGTTTTTTACTTTAGTGTTAGTGTGATATTCTAATATCCCATATCGAAAAGAGAGGGAGAGTTCTTAGGTTATAAAAAAAATCATGGACCTTTACATTCAATGAAGTATTTTCCTAAGTAGTAGAGACCCTAGTAGAATTTCGTAATTAAGCGTGCTTGGGCGGAAGCAATGTAAAGATGGGTGATCCATTGGGAAGAATAAAATCGTGAGGGTTTTTACCCAAAACGGACAATATCATTGCATGTAAAGGGTCGGGGTGTTACAGATGGTATCAGAGCCGACTCTCCTCACTTTCGAGTGTTGGTCCCTGCCGTCTCACGTAACATGTGGGTGGGTTACAGAGTGAGCGGGTCGATAAAGACTAGCAGGCTACTGCACGAGGACGTGTAACCCTAAGGGGGATGGATTGCGATATCTTAGTATCTCATATTGAAAAGGGAGAAGGAGTTCTTGAATTATAAAGAAAAAATCTTGAACTCTTACATTCAACGAGGTATTTTTTCAATTGGTAAAGACCCTAGTAGAATATCGCAGTTAAGCGTATTTGGACGGAAACAATGCAATGATGGGTGACCCACTGAAAAGAACAAAATCGTGAGAATTTTTACCCAAAACGAATAATATCGTTGACATGTAAAAGGTCGGGGCTTTACAGTTAGTGTTTGAAAGTTTTGTAAGAGGGGAAATGCTAAGTTAGGAGCGGGGGTACGTGCTTTGTTTAGGCTGTTATGTTTTGAAGGTATTCGAATTTTTAAAAATATTTTTATAATCGAATTGGTTTATTATTTAAGGTTAAATTATATTTATTTATACATAAATAAATAATTAAATGTAATTTTAAGAAATAATAATTAAACAAATATTTTTGTTGATCACATAGTTACATATATCAAATTAGCACAATTTTTTTCATGAACAATAAATTTAACAAATTCTACATAACGAACAGATTCGATCATAAAAGTATATCAAAAAATCAAGTTCCTTGAAGGCACAACAATTTACTCCCAGCCTACGATTTAGACAATGTTACACAATGCTACGTGATATTTTTTATAAATACATAAATATAATTTGTTTCATGTTTGTTATTTTTTCTCTCTTAAATACTCAATAAAAACAAGCCGTTAAATTCTTACCGTAAAACATATCTTTATGATATTAAATAAAAATATCACGTAAGAACATAACATAATACTTCAAGACGATCAAATAATTACTGAGGAAAGGGAGGACGATTTTCTGGGTAATCTCTCGTCTGGTACTATGCTGTTAGTTATATGTCATTAATTTCGTACTCTCAACAAATTTAAAATTTTGAGCACATAATCTGGGTCATCTTTTGTCATTCAACTACCTAATAAATATAAGAATTCATTTTTGCCCGGTTCATTATTAGACTGAATTGCTTCGGGCCGGAATGCAGGTTGTTTTTTGTCATCCAACTATCTAATAAAGACGAGAATTCATTGGACCGGATTGATTCAGTCGGAAATGCGAATCATTTTTTGTCATCCAACTAACTTAATAAAGATAAGAATTCAGTTTTTGCCCGGTCCATTATTAAACTGAATTGCTTTGGTCCGGAATGCAAGTTGTTTTTTGTCATCCAACTATCTAATAAAGATGAGAATTCAATGGACTAGATTGATTTAGTAGGAAATGCGGGTTGCTTTTTGCCATCCAACTAACTTAATAAAGATAAGAATTCAGTTTTCGTCCGATCCATTATTGGTGGAAATGATTCAGTCGGACTCGTTTTGGTTCTAAAATGGGCACGCTTTAATAGTTTGAATTATTTATTTGATTATTTTTAGAATATAAGTTATTTATGTAAAAATTAAAATAATTGTATATATTTAACAAATCACATTGGCAGTAACGATTATTTTATCAATTTATTTTTTACATAAATAATTTATGCATGAAAAATAATAAAATGAACAATTTGAATCATCAAAATGGGCCGACCCAAATTTTGCTTATAAGTGCACTTAATAATTTTTACTTTGATTTTTTTACAATTAACAATAATATTAAAATTACAAAAATTATAACGTATATTTTTATGAAAAAGTTAACAACAACTACAAAAGCTTATATATTCATTTTTGAAATATCAGAACTAAAATCTTTGTTTAAAAATAGTGAGGTTTTAGATAATTTAAGAAATACACTTATCTATAATATTAATTTATTTAAGACATTGCGTCGGTTCGTTTGCAAATAAAAATATTTTAAAAAATAAAGTTTTAATTTTGGACTCCCCCCTCACCCGTCACAGAGCTGAGACCCTGTTGTCAGGTTAAACACAGCAGGAATGCTGTAGGGCAATTAATTTTTATTCAAAATTTTAAAATTTAATTGGGATCGTTTATTATGTTGAATTAATTGAGTAGGTAATTCGCGTGAAAAATTAGATCAATCAAAAATTATTAGCCATATGATGTGGATATATTTGTTTGACACTTTATTCTTAAAATATTAGAAGTTAATTAATTTTTTCAAAACAAACATACTTTGATCAGATAGATAATGATGTCAAATTGAGCTGATTTCATTACGAGAATAACATACTCGATGAGTTAAATATAATGAACGATTCTGATTAAATTTTGAGATTTCGAATTAAAAAAAACTATTGACCTCACAGTAGCCCTGCTGTGATTTAACTTACAGCAGGATCCCCAACTCCCTCCCGGTGTGTCCTATAGTGAGGAAAATGGTCCAAATAAATATTTTAGAAATAGGAATTAAATCTTTTAAAGAAATAGATAATTTAAGAGGGAGATTATAAGTAATTTTTTTTTTGAGTAATTTTAGTATAAGTTCTATTATTAACTGATAATAGAATTTTAGTTCTATATCAATTTTTTTTTCATAGTTTTAGTCAGATAAATGATATATTTATTTGTTCATAAAATTAAAATATTAGTTAAATAAAAATGTATCACTTTTAATTATCAACATTTATCATTGATTGACAAATATATCACTTGAATTTTTTTACTTGTTTAAAACGGGAAAGATTAACTCTTAAATAAGAACAAATTAGATATAATATAATTATTATAAATGTGATAAGGCTAAATTTCTTAAAATAAAAATTGTGAGATTAAATTTTGTATGAAATCTTAAAAAATAACTAATTTTAAAATTTTTGATTTTTTTAGGAGTGTATTTAAAACTATGCTTCTCTCTTATAGGTAAAAATATAAATTTCAAAACTTTGAGGGAACATAAACCCCTGGCACCTTGCTCAATTCGCCACTGCTACCATGGGTACGGTAAAAATATAAATTTCAAAACTTGAGGGGATATAATCCCATGGTCCCTTGCTCAATTACCACCGTTACTGTTGCTGTTACGGTTATTGTAAGTACAATAAGAGAGTATAAATTTCAAAAACAGCATAAGTTTCGAAATTATATAACATATTCACAATAATGAGTTGCTTTGCATTAGTTAACGAGTTGCTATTAATAACTCTAACTAGAAAAAAAACTTAGAACACACGATAAGAACGTCACATTTTTTAATTGAGATATTGTGATATCTTATCTCATATTGATAGATAATGAGAATTTAGCTTGATGTATAATAGAAATTTAAGAGAAATTTTAGTTTTAAAATTTCTCACCAAGGGCTGTGATTGACAAATTAAGTTTTTAATTTTTAAAAAATATTTTTAGTCAAAAATTTAAAATGAATTAAGATAGAATTGTTTAATAACTTAACTTTACTAATTAGTAAGGTAAAATTAACAAAGTTCTTTGACTTTTTAAAAATTTTGTATTAGAATAAGGATATTATCCTGCATTAATATGTATTAAAAGTGAGTTGCAATAAATGAAAAGGATATTTTTGACTTTTAACTAGAATGTGATAACGAGAAAAGCAAATAATTTAAATTTTTTTTAAATTTTTAATCAAAACACTAAAATGATAGATTTAAAACCACATCACCAATAAGGTCAAAAGGAGACAAATTATTTACTTTATATTTATTAATTTTTTAGGTATTAATATTGTTTTTTTGAGTTTTTGCACGTATTAAGTGAAATAAAAAAGGCACTTTTGGTCGGAACTTGGGGTGTAAATTTGACCCGTAGTCCACAGACAGCTTGAGGTTTGCCCGAAACTTGCCATTGCCCGAACTTGGCCCGAGACTGTACGAAGCCCGGGTACTACATATGCAAGCCTAGTATGTCTTTTTCAAGTCCGTGGGTCGGCCCATTTGGCCCAAATATTAATATATAATAAGTAAACTATAAATTTACAAACATATAAACTATTAACTTATAATACATATAAACTATTAACTTATAATAAATTAATAAACTTGTAATAAAATTATAATAAATATAAATTTATAAACTAATAAACTAATAAACTATATACTTATAATAAATTATAAACTTAACTAATTAATAAACTAATAAACTATAAACTAATAGAATACACTTGTAAAGTGTAAAATATAATATTTATGTAATTGATAAAATTTGAATTTTAAATAATAAAATTTATATTGCATTTAATTATTTAAAATGTTCAAGCTTATTGCATTTATTAATAAACCCATAATAAACTAATAAACTTATAATAACATAAATTATAAACTTATAAACTAATAAAGTATAAACTTATATGATAAACTAATATTAGTATAAACTATAAACTTATAAACTAATCAATTAATAAACTTATAATAAATAATAAAATACAAATTTAATAATTTATAAACTATAAATTTATAATAAATTAATAAACTACTAATAAACTAATATTACACTAACTAAAAAACTTATAAAGTTATAAATTTATAATAAACTTTAAATCTATAATAAAATAATAAAGTAATGAATACAATTATAATAAAGTATATAATCTAAATTTAATAATTTATAGTCTTATACTCTTATACAGCAATTCAAAAAAAAAAAAAACAGAACAAAAAAAGGGAGGCCCGCAAAAAGTTTAGCCTTGGCCTGAGACGTGAACCCGAGTACTAAGCCCGATCTCATTACCCTTGGGCGTGAGTCTACCCTCTCCCAAAAGCTCGGCATGACTCGAACTTTTGATGGGAGCCTGCTGGGTTAGGGCCAAGTATAGCCCATTCGAGTCACGGCCGAGCCAGGTTGAGCCAAGATTACACTACTGGTCAGAACATAAAAAAGTTTACAAATGGCACAAAAAAATAAAAAATAAAAAAGCACTTATTTATTTTTATCTTTCCAAATAGAATCTTGGTTTTTAAAGGCAAAAGAATAAGCGTGGTAACAACAATGGATCAACATGGTTTCATGGGACTTGCACTTGACTGGAGCTCCAAATATGGGCATTTCTTTTTTATAGCGTTTATGATGATTTATTTTAATGATCTACAAGTTGAATTTGTCTCGAATTTTTTAATAATTAGAAATCATGCTAGCCGGGCACTTGTTAGTGCTAGTGGTTGCTTGAGCACTGGGACTTTAGAAGTCAACGCTAGCAGAGTGCTAGTTAGGAAGCGCTAGGAGAGAACCAAGTGCTAGCAGGGCACTCGACCGTCGTTACGTTTAGGGAGCAGTAGTGTATGGCGCTAGTACTCATCGTAGAGCACTCGAGCGCCACCGGGATGCATCAAAAGTGTTCTTCACAATTTTTTTGTGTGAAGGATTATATATATGGATCATTTGTTTCGTCTAGGGTTAAAAGAGATACAATATAGAAGCTCAAAAAGAGGCCAGAAGATGTAAAGATAGGCTCGATTTGAGGTTAGGTGTGTGATACACAAGCGCGAGGCTCAATTTGACGCTAAAGATTGAGAGAAATTTTGTCATATTTATTGATTATAGTGGGTTGTTTCACCTTGCCTGTGAACATAGGCACTTCATCGAACCACGCATATTCTCGTGTGTTCTTGATTGTTTGTATTTTTTATTATTTTATGTAGATTGAAGCCAACGGTGTGTATCTACTATACAACAAGTGGTATCAAAGTATTGGGTTAAGACTTAATTACTTGATTACGATAGAGATGACAGACACCAAGTATGAAGTTGAGAAATTTATTGGCAATAATAACTTCTCCTTGTGGCAGCGGTGTATGAATGACTAGTTGATCCAATAAGGGATCTTCAAGGTGTTACTTGGAAAGGCAAAGAAGCCAAATAACATGACATATGACGATTGGGAGGAATTTGATGCCAGGGCAGCTACTTCGATTCGGTTGAATATGAGAGATGAGATTATTCACAATGTGATTGATGTGGAGATAGTAGAAGAAATCTGGTAAAAGATAGAAAGTCTCTACATAAAGAAAAATTTGACAAACAAGTTATATGTGAAGAAATAATTGTATGGACTGCAAATGAGAGAATATAAAAACTTGCTAGAGCATCTTAATAGTTTTAATATGCTTATCACACAACTATCAAGGTTTGATGTAAAGGTTGATGATGAGAATAAGATGATACTACTTTTAGCATTGTGTCTGATACCCTACGATTATCTTGTGACAACGTTGATATATGAGAAGAAAACTCTAAAATTGAAAAAGGCGACCGATACTCTCTTTTCACATAAAAAGATGAAGAGGAACGATAAAATTAATGCAGAGGGATTGGTTTTTACCAAGTCTGGGTCAAGATGAGGAAAGAATAAGTCAAATGAGCAGGGTTCTAGCAGAGAAAAGATCTCAGTTCAAGTCACGTGCAAAGAAGAATGAGAAGTATTTTTACTGTCACAAAATTGGTCATTATAAGAACCAGTACCAAAACTAAAGATGCGTATGGAAGAAAAGAAGAAAGGAAATGCGCCTTTAGAGTCTGCCAGTTTTGTCAAGTAGTATCAGACAGTGAGATAGATGGAGATTTACTTTTAGTACCTCGTAGTTGTAATTTTTTGTTAGAATCTTAGATATTGAATTCGGGGTGCTCTTACCATATGTATCCGACAAAAGAGTGGTTTGATACGTATAAACCTAGCAATAGTGGTATGATTCTAATGGGGATTGATGCAGCTTGCAATGCCATTAGAATTAGAATACTAAAAATTAAGAAGTTTGATGGAGTTGTGAGGGTTTTAGCGAATGTTAGACCTGTTCCAGGGTTGAAGAAAAGATTGATTTCTTTGGGAGCATTGGACTTTTTAGGTTGTTGGTACAGATCAAAAGGTGGAGTAATAAAGATCAACAAATGGGCTTTGGTGATTATGAAACAAAATGTAAAAAATCTTTACAAACTGGTAAGGAACACAATGGTAGGTAAAGTTGCCATTACTACACTCGTAGAGTTCATCATGGACGACATAAAACTCCAGCATATGTGGCTTGGTCAGATCGACAAATATAGTATATATGTTGGAGCTTCATAAGAAGAAAGCAACAGTAGAGGTGGAGGTTGACCAGAATTGTTCGCCCAGTAAATCGAGTGATGGTGATTTGAATCGGCAGCAACGGGAACATGAAAAAAATCCTTATATAGTTAGTAAAGGTAAAGAGAAGTAGACTCACAAAGCACTAATGAGGTATTGTCACGCCCCAAATTCTGGGTCACGCGAAAAGCCATCGAATAACCACCAAAACTGCTCAAACAAAAGTGATAAAACCCTAAAGCCCAAACGAGGCTAAAAGCTTTATAAAAATGTACTACCGATAATTTATTTAATTTAAAAGAACAGCCCAAAGATTACGATTTCAACCCTAGAAGGCAAGCCTTTAAAACAAAACACAAGTTTGAGATGAGAAAATCTTTTTCTTTTAAAAGAAGCTTAGGCCTTTTAAAATCTCTCTCGAAGCACAAAAGTTTTGAATGAAGTCTAAATCATTTGAAAACCATTTTTGTAAACTGTGATACAACAAACCCATGGTTCTCTTAAAAGCATTAAAACATACATACATCCATAAAAATTATATATGCATTAAACATGTTATATCCAAACATAAAACATATACAAAGACATAAACTATCTATGAAGACAAAACAGAAGTCTTGTCATTAGCCACCTCTGGGTACCCCAAGGTCAACCTACAGGACCACGTTCACTTGAAAAAAGTTTTATGATGAAATCCCACACCGTGAGCTGAAATCCAATAGAAATAGACTATATAGCTGTAAAGCAGGATATACAATTATATAGTGGAAGCTAACTCAACCACAAAGCTCAAAAAGGTTTTTCGTCCCGAAAATCACAAATTTTATATCAGGCTAACACGAGACTCAAAATGGTTTTACATTATAAAATTCTAAGTTTTCATCCTTAAAATCATGTATACCAACAATGCAGACAATATTTTCCACAGTTAAAGAAAAGTAGTAACAAAAACATTTTTCACTCGGACCAAACAACCGAGGAAAGAGAAAATGAATCTTATGTACCGACTCCGTAACAAAGGGATAGAGGTAATAGTTATAGACTCCTACCCATTACCTAATCCCTAAACATTATAAGACCGGTTAAGTAACGACAAATTCTATACGGAACCACCACAACGTAATTACTTAATTTAGAGGCCCAAACCCCGATGGTACAAAGCACCCAACCGCTTAATTTATGAGAATTAACCCGAAGGTACAAAGCACCAACTATGCGCATATTTTCGGACTTTTACCGAGGGCAACTCGTGCCAAATACTCGTTATCCCGGCACATCTACAGAAACATTTCAAAATCAACCCGTAACTCGACTACGAAAATATTTCGACAATTTATGCATTAAACATGTATAAAGATCCATCCATTAACATGGAGATCAACAAAAATATTTTAAAAAAAAATTTATCCCCATTAAAATTTTTTTTTTTCTAAAACTGAGACTCAACCCTAAGGGTTAGTCCCAAACCACTAAAACACCATGGGTTAGTTCCAAACCTCCAAAACACCAAGTTTTGAGATTTTTTTTTTATAAAAAACTATCGTTTTCAAAACCATACTTCCACAAGTCATATGATGTAATAAATAAAGAAAAACAAAAAATATACATTTTTTTCGAAAAAATAAGATTTAAACATAAATATGGCATTTAATGTATTTGTTACCTGGTAAAAACACATATAATTGCATGAAATACCATTTAACAACAGTAGGGTCTAGAATCATACCTCGGAGAGTCAAAACTCGAAATCTCAAAAATTGAATCTCGTCGGAACGAGAATCTGTCCGAATATATGCAAAATCCCTGGTACCAATATTAAGGATCCGCAGTCAGATTGCTAAAAACTGAGCCCTGGGCCCATCAAAATTTAGAGAAAAGACAGAAAAACAAGAGAGTAAAACCAGATCTGGAAAATCGAAATATCCCAATATATCTCCCACACTTGATATTTATAGAAAACGCCAAAATATCTTAGGTCAGTCGACTGAACCTTCCTGGTCAATCGACTAAAAAGCTTCTGAAAAACCAAAAACTTTCGATCGACATAGGTCAGTTGACTGGACCTCCCAAGTCAATCGACTAAAAAGCTACTGAGGGGCATCAGTTGATTGAAAACACCCCATCAGTTGATTGAAAACACCCCATCAGTCGACTGAAAAGGTTCTGCCAAGCTTAAAAACACTCAAGTGATCAGGTCAGTCGACTAGATTGCCTTCCTAAGTCAACTGAACCCTTTTGCTGACTAAAAAACAACCTCGAAACGTTTTTCAAACCCCAAAACCAATCAAACGAACCACCCCCTTTCAACATTTAAATTATTCACAAAAAGAAACAGGTCAGGGTCTCACAACACTCCCTCTCTTAAAGAAAATTTGCCCTGAAATTCAACCCTGAAACTTAAGCCAAACTCATACGTACTCATTTATGGTCTTCTACCGTGGGATAATTCCAACTCCATCATGCGATTTTTTACATTTTCCCCAACCTCGAGAGTAATCGGATCCCAGGTCACACACATAGATACTCAATATCCAAGAAGGCACCTATCTATGCACCACATATCAAAACCACGAAGCATTAGACTCACAATCACACGATCACAACGATATAAGTCATCGAGTCAGAACTCCAAGGGTTATCTCATGGATACCAAATCCAAAATTTTTTTTGGTCTCAGTACACAACCAAAACCTGAATTGATAAAAAACCTGGCATCTCCGTCCAATCGAGATGAAACAACTCGACTAGACAACCGTACACAAAAAACTCTCTCTCTGTCCAGAGAGAAGAAAAAGGGTCAACAAAACCCATGACCCAATCTCTGCGTGCTCCTAGTACTCATCAACACTTGGTCATTCTCAAGAACTTTATAAAACCTTACCTTAAAGCCATATCGACCACAGTCAAACAGCTGTCGTCAACCATGATTACGGTACTCAGACTATCCGCTACACCAAGCTCTTAACTCTTCGGCGTCATTCGTACACATACAAACACCATCAAGCCGCATACCTTGTACAACATATCCCAAGGACTACATGCTCACTACCAATCATATATAGAGACATACGTTAACCTGCCCACCGCGCCAAGACCTCACTCCGAAAGGTTGCGCTTACTCACCTAACTCCTGCTAAGCAAATCACGACCAAGTCATGGCCTCGGGACCCTTGTCCAAACAACTCACATAGACAGTGCACAACACCTAACTAGGGAACCCAATCCTGAGACCTCTCATCCACAGTTCCTAATAACCCCGACAACCATGCAGACACCTTCTGCACTTCCGTTCTCAAAGCACACATCAATCATTGGCATTGTAACCTACGATTTTTCATCTATCACCCTAGGCCAGCGAAACCACATGGTACACTACTGAACCTTATTACTCCACACTTTATTCCCATGGGTAAACAACATACCCATTTCTAAATCTAAGGTAGAACACAAACAACCTCTAGACATATCATACATAGGATACATCATCTCAGCATTAAGCTAATCACACGAACCTAGCACAGTTCCCAAATGCGATCTCCATATCACTAGGATATCGACCAAACCATGAACCTATATGCCCATAGGAATCCCACCAAATTGATAGTCATCGCAGGGACTCTTACACCTCAAACGTCAAGGAGGTATACAACGTTCAAGGTCATCAGAACTACTCAGACTCCTAATAACATCCTGTTGATCACCATCAACATCCTAACTACTAGAGAATATCTCCAGAACCACTCCCATTCTGCTGTCTCAACATACACCCAGCCAAGGATTACTACGCTCCCATTCACTATGTCCCCGTCTATACCCCATCATGAGTACATGGCTCATGACATAGCATGGCTAACGACATACCTAATCCAACACACGACGAAAATCACGTACACTAAAAATTCGAAAGGGCTGATCTCTATCCACAATATAATCATAACAGCTAATATCTAGGATTTTCAACACCCTATCGCTCCTACTCACAAGACTATCCATAACACATCTACAACTTCTGGTAACTTACTCTCAAGAGAAGCCAGTTATCCAAGCCAAAGCTATCAATCATGCTTCGACTACATCTGAACAAACTCTGCCTGTATTAACACTGATCAACTTACCAATCGAGGCCAACCTCACTTGGCTGAACCCAACTCACTGACGAGTTCCACAACATACCAGGCGATCGACACTCAACCCATAATCTTACCTCTGCAACTGATAGAAATCGAGTCGCACATCCAAGAGCCAACCACGGTCACGTCGTCTCGAAGGGTGTACAGGATATATATAAAGAAAATATGAAACACAACAACCTAAGGTCGATCTGTCATTTTGTTTCTAACACATACCACATAATCATGCTAACACATAGCCACAACGATTATGCAGACACAATACTGATACCGAGAAGAACCGATAAGAATAACTCGTCACTTTGGATAATCTACTCAGATTTCTTGCTAGAAATTGCGTCCGCAAAATACGTTTTTAACTTGGCTCCCAAGTTTGTTAATCCAAACGCCCGAAGGCAAGACTAATCAATTCTAAGGTCTAACCTCCATACTCACATATACACGGCATCAACATGTTCAACAACTAACATGCTCATAATCCAAACACATGCAACCAAGCACACACATCTTTCCTCACAAGGTAACACACTCACTTTCCACAGCTTATAGGTATTCGAACCTAGAGTTCTGATACTAAGTTATCACGCTCCAAACTCCGAATCACGCAAAAAACCACTGAATAACCATTAAAATTGCCCAAACAAAGGGGATAAAAACCCTAAAGCCCAAACGAGGCTAAAAGACTTATAAAAATATACTACCGAGGATTTATTTAATTTAAAAGAATAGCCCAAAGACTACGATTTCGACTCCAGAAGCAAAGCCTTTAAAACAAAACACAAGTTTTAGATGAGAAAATCTTTTCCTTTTAAAAGAAGCTTAAACTTTTCAAAATCTCTCTAGAAGCAAAAAAGCTTTGAATGAAGTCTAAATCATTTGAAAACTCTTTTTGCAAACCGTGATACAATAAATTCATGATTCTCTCAAAAGCATTAAAACATGTATACATCCATAAAAATTATATATGCATTATAACATGTTATATCTAAACATGAAATATATACAAAGACATAAATTACTTATCAAGACAAAACAGAAGTCTTGTCATCAGCTATCTCCGGGCATCCCAAGGTCAACCTACAAGACCGCGCTCACCTAAAAAAGATTTTACGAAAAAATTTCACACCGTGAGTCGAAACCCAATAAAAACAGACTATAAACCTATAAAATAGGATATGCAATCATATAGTGGGAGGTAACTCAACCACAAAGCTCAAAAAGATTTTTCGTCCCGAAAATCATAAGTTTTCTATCAGGCTAACACGAGACTCAAAATGGTTTTACATTATAAAATTTCAAGTTTTCATTCTTAAAACCATGCATATCAACAACGCAGATAATATTTTTCACAGTTAAAGAAAAGTAATAACCAAAAATATTTTCACTCGGATCATATAACCGAGGAAATAGAAAATAAATCATATGTACCGACACCGTCACAAAGGGATAGAGGTAACAGCTATGGACTCTGCCGATTACCTAATCCCTAAACATTATAGGACCGGTTAAGTAATGACAAGTTCTATACGGAGCCACCACAACGTAACTGCTTAATTTATGGGATCGAAACCCGAGGATACAAAGCACCCAACTGCTTAATTTACAGGAATTAATCCAAAGGTACAAAACACATATTTTGTGCACGTTTCTGAACTTTTACCGAGGACAACTCGTGCCAAGTATCGTTATCCCGACACATCTATAAAAATATTTCAAAACCAACCCGTAGCTCGACTATGAAAATATTTTCATAATTTATACAATAAACATGTATAAAGATCCATCCATCAACATGGAGATCAACAAAAATATTTCAAAAAAACGTTTATCCCAATTTTCAACAAAACGTTTCCAAAATTGAGACTCAATCCCAAGAATTAGCTTAAAACCTCCAAAATCCCAAGGGTTAGCTCCAAACTTCCAAAACACAAGTGTTGAGATTTTTTTTAATAAAAAACCACCGGTTTCAAAACCATATATCCACAAGTCATATGACGTAATAAATCAAGAAAAGCAAAATATATGCTTTTTATCCAAAAAATAACATTTAAACATAAATATGACATTTAATGTATTTTCTACCCGGTGAAAACACATATATTTGCATGAAATACCATTTAACAACAGTAGGGTCTAAAATCATACCTCGGAGAGTTAAAACTCAAAGTCTAAAAAATTAAACCTCGTCAGAACGAGAATCTGTTCGGATATATGCGAAGCCCCGGCACCAATATTAAGGATCCGTTGTCGAATTGCTGAGAACTGAGCCCAAACCCATCAAAATCTAGAGAGTAAGCAGATAAATGGGAGAGAAAAACTAGATCTGAAAAATCAAAATATCCCAAAATATCTCCCACGCTTCATATTTGTAGAAAACACCAAAATATCTCAGGTCAGTCGTCTGAACCTTCCTGGTCAGTCGATTGAAAAACTTTTGAAAAATTAAAAACTTTCCACCGTCACAGGTCAGTCGACTGGACCTCCCAGGTCAGTCGACTGAAAAGCTACTGAGGGGCATAAGCCGACTAGAAAAACCCCATTAGTCGACTGAAAAGCTTCTGCTGAGCTTAAAAACACTCCAGTAACCAGATCAGTCGACTGGATTGCCTCCCTCAGTCAACTGAACCCTTTTGCTGACTGAAAAACAACCTCGAAATGTTTTTCAAACTCCAAAACCAATCAAACGAACCACTCCCTTTCAACATTTAAATCATTCACAAAAAGAAACGGGTCAGGGTCTCACATGTATGACTTTAAAGATATAGTCAGCTTTGCCCTAAGAACAAGTAGTGAAGAATTTTTGTCTTGCAAGAAAGCTATAAGCATCTCAGATGGAGATAAGTATTATGTAGTTATGTTAGAAAAGTGGAGTCACCACAGAAGGTTAAGACTTGGGAGTTGGTAAAAATTTTCAAGGATAAGAAGACCGTTGATTGAAAAAAGATCAAGTTAAAGCGTGGTTTGTACTTGATCCATATCTATTTCTGTTTATAATCAGAGAAGGTGAAGCACCCATACCAGTGAAAAAGGTGCTGGTCAAGGTGACTAACATTTATCAAGATGGTTGAGAAATTCAAACAAGAGTAGAGATTGTTGAATTTGTCATGAATTTTTTAAAAATCAGAAACTGATGCTACTGATGCTAGTTAGTGCTAATTGACGCTAGTTGGGCGATTAAGTTGTGATTTGAAGCCAACGATGTGTATCCACTGCACAACAGTAGATTGTTGATATTATAGAAATTATCAAAAAAATTATCTATACAATAGTTAATAGAACATTGGTAATTACATATTTAAATTATATAAGTACTAGTTATTATTTGTGCATAGAGATACTCAATTCTCTAATTTTACTAATTTAAAAATAAAAAAATAATAGTAATAATTATTAAATTAGCAAATTTTATGGCACTTAATTAAAATTGATTTTATTAGTTAATTAATTTATAGAGAAAAAAATAATTAGAATAATATAATAAAAATAAAAAATAAGTTAATTTTTTATTAGAGGGTAAAGTTGTTTCCGCATGATGTTAAATGTGGCGAGAGGGTATATTTTTTGAAAGGTATATTTTTGTGTATTAAATTTGAGTGTGAAATAACTTTAACTATTTATTCAAAATATATGTTT
>JAOTRH010000024.1:4106969-4120050 GCA_034768845.1 Heliamphora exappendiculata | reverse complement strand
ATCCAATTGTAATTGAATCTGCTATTGAAATCTGGATTTCCATGGCCAATGAAATTCACAGATTCCAACATAATTTTTATCTCTTATTGACGTGGAATGAAATATCACATGTTCGGTTTGATTTTATACAATTTTAGAGAACTTTTATCCTAGATTCAAACAATAATGAACAGTTCTTAATAATTTAAAACCAAAACCAAGTCATCAACAATAAAAATGAATTAAACCATACAATTTTGATTCATTTGAACCAATTTATCGGTTCCATCTTTTTAAACACCTCTAAAAATCAATGTGGTGCATCTCTAGAAATATTGCGTGTAGATATTAGATATGGCAAGTTATTTATGATGAATATATTATATTTTATTTATACATATCTATTTTATGGGTAGCTACCCCTAAAAGTTATATTTTTTTATATATAAATTAGTGTCACACCCTAGCGTTGTATCTTTGCTGTTTATTTGTTCAAGTCCATATTGTGAGTATATACATAAAATCATAAATATTTTAAATATTTTAAAAATTATTTACAATTACAAATATTATAACTATATTAATATTATCACTATCGTTCATTTACAGGTTCGCAAAATAAAGTAATTTGCATTATTTACAATTAAACAAATTTCAAGTACACATTATGGTAGTAAATATGCCTTACAACATAAAAAAGAATGGTGTATTTTTGAATAATTTATAGCTATCAATTTTTATAAATATCTTGTTTAGAGTAATGACTTATTTGTTTATTTATTTTATTAAGTTCATTTTTATTTATTTTTTATGATTTAGTCTAATTATTATACTTTTTTATTTTTCTTGAAAAACTTATTTTTTGATAAAATATCTAAAGAACTCAATAAAGGACAACTTATTTGATTTGATTTGATTTTTGTTTTAAGTGATTTTCTCATCATTTAATAAAATTATTATGTTAAAATTTTTATCATTTGGTGAAAATATTATATTTTAAGCAGAAAAAGTGTTTAGGTCAAAATATATAAAAAGTATGAAAGAAACAAAAATGAGACAAAATTAATAGAGTCAAGTCCTTGTTGCTTTATATATATATTTTTAAAAAACGTGTGAATTAAGCAATAAAAACTATTCTAATAGAAAAAGTTAAAATAAAACTCATTTTATAAACATGAAAAGGTCAAAAAGTAAAAAAATATACAAAAATAAAATTTAAAGGTTCGGCTAAAATATTCAATCGTATACAATATGCAATGTACCTAAATTAAAGAGACTAAAATAGTATAATCATATCAGCATTTAATGTGATTGCGTTGTACTCAAAAAAATTTTCTAGGCATGATTTTTATTAATATTTTTTAGAAATATAAACTAATAAGTAAACAAATAAAATTATTAGAGGGTAAAAATAAAATTAGATGATAAAAAGTAACTAACGAAATAAATGGTAAAAATTTAGTTTGTTTTAAATTCAGTTTGAATTTAATAATTAAAAGAAAATATTCAAATAAAACTCATTTCAATATCAAAGAAAAAACCAAGAGCAAAAATAGAATAGAAAAAATAACCAACAATATGATTAGTGAAATAATTGAGTTTTTCTTATATTATAAAGTTAAAAATTAAAAAAAAATGCAAATAAAACTCATTCTAATAAAAAAAAAAGAGTGAATGATAAAAATGAAATTTACAAAACGACCGACCGAATAAATAGTAAAACATTTCACTTGTTCTAATATTATTAGATATAAATATTTATTTTTGTCTTATTTAGTTACATAACATAATACATAACATAATTGGCCCGTTAGGGTATGTCTTGTTTATTTGTTTATTGACTTATTTGCTTATTAACAAATAAGTCAAATTTCGTTTAAGTAAATTTGTTTGGGTGGTTTGTGGTTTATTTGCTTATAAACCAGCTGAGCTTATTTGCTTATAAACTAGCTTATTTAGTTTATAAGTCAACTTATTTACTTATTTGGTTATTCAAACGAATATATTTATTTATTTATTTATTTATTTTATTTTTTACTTATTTGCTTACTTAAACGGTGTGGTTTATTTTTTACTTATAAGCCAATAAACAAATAAATAAAATCACCCAAATGAAGCTAATAAAAAAAACGTAGAAATTTACATCTTTAATTTTATTTTTTATTATATATATCCTCCCCTCTTTATTAAATGCAAGATTCAAACCTAAGACTAAGTGAATACTGCATATTTAATGGACAAAGCTACCCTTTACGACATAATAATATGAGAGAATAGAATAAAAATGTTGGTACGTACCTTTCTTGTTATAAGAATGTTGTGCTTCTGCAGTAATTGTACTGCTGTTTCTGAAATGTTTATTGGTTTAAAGAATGTGCAATTGATGAGCAATCTGTATTTGTATGAATTTTACATGCAAAATGATAGAATTCACAGTATTTCTTAGGATATTTTAGTTGCATACATTAATGCATTTTTGCTTTATACCTATAGTAATGATAAATGGCTCATCTTGCCATGACTTTTATCCTAGATAAGAATAATGATAGTATCTACAAAATATGTGATATGTATCTTATATTTTACGAATTTATATAATTAAAATTTTATTTATATATATTTGAGTTAGGTTAAAGTTGTGAATTTATAAGAAAATTTACTACGTGTAATGTTTTATAATTATATAAGAGTTAGAATTTTTAAAATTTTTTATTTATTTATAAATAGAGACTTTATAATTCTAGTAGCAGAAAATTTAATTTTTCCTAGTGTTTTTTTCCAATAGCGATGTATAAAACTGCCGCAATAGGTCGAATACAGCAACGAATTTCAAAAGCTGCTAAAAAATGGGTTTTTTGCTGCGTTTTTCAATTAAACCGCTGGTGTGTAATTTTCTTTTGTAGCGGTTCATTTTATCCGTTGATTTCCTAAACCCATATCTTAAAATTGCCAAGAATCCCAAATTAAATGAAGATTAACGAGTTAGATGTGATGATTTATCTCGTAGGAGAAGACGAAAGAAATGCAAAATTGGTTGCGAAATTACGATCACCACCGCTGCGGATCGCCGCCGCCACCGGATCTAGCCACTCTCTCAGATCTGTCTCCTCTCTATCTCCCTCTACCTCTCCTCTTCCTCTCCCTCTCAAATCGGTGCCAGTTCTCTGATCTCTCAGATCTCACAGGCCACCGTCATCTCACAGACCTCACATAGACCACCATAGCCGATCTGGGTTTTCGCAAACCGCCATGGATCTTGCTCTCCAAAGAATGAAGCTTGCCGGAGAAACCAACCACCACCACCGCTGCTGATCGTCGCCGCCAGATCTGGTCCAGCAGTCGACGGATCTGGTCCATCATGTCATCACCACGTCTTCATCGTCGACCGTCAGATCTGTCGACCAGACTTGTCGTCGCCGTCGCCGCTTCATTCACCGGAAGATTTCGCAGGTACTGTATAAATCTTTATTAATGCACAAACATACATTATTTTGGGAATTTTGGGGATTATTAAAATGTTAGGGTTAAGCTGGGAGAGGGCCAAAGCTCACGAGAAGGGCAAAGGGAGAGGCAAACATACAGGGGGTTGGATTGACATCGCTAGTTTTCATTGTCGTTTGATCAACACTTCTAAGTCAAGTTGGATTGACATCCCTAGTTTCATTACTTTATGTATTTCATTTGTGGATTAAAAGCAGGTTTTGTGAGTTTTCTTTTGCTTTTGTGGATTTGTATTTGAATTGTGTTTGCTGTAAACCTTTAGTCTTGGATACTTAGGCCTCCAAACGAGTAGAGGTTGTAAACAGTTTCAACTAGCTTTCTATGTGATTTGAGCATCTTCCATTTGTGTTGGCTAAGAGTGTGTTTATTATTCATATTTGTCCCGTGGTTTTTCCCTCTTCATAGGAGGATTTTTCATGTAAATCTTGGTTTCCCTTGTAGTTATCTATTTTCTTTTGTCTTAACTAATATATTATCGTGTTCCTTAATTCACCATTGACACCACTAATAACTGGGGCACAACACATTTGAATTTCTCTGTGTTGTCGTTAAGTCTACGTGCTTCTGTTAAGGCTTTAATTAATTCCCTCTCTGTTGTATCAAGAAGTAATATGTATATTTTCTGTTTGAGTTCAGCTTGTGATGATAAGGAAGCGGCTAGAGCTTCTTCTTGAAGACCTTCCTTGTGAATATGATCATATGAATTACTATGGAACATCAGATGAACTTTTGGAGCCACTACTTCTTTGTTACGAGTCTTTGGTACAGAATCAACTGTTTCAACTCCACACCTTGCATCCATGCACAAAAAGAGAAGAAAAGAAGATAATTTTGTTTTGATTTATTACACATCTCTTTAGAACTATTGATTTGTATTGTAATCATGTGGACCTGGAGTGCTAGTCGATGGTCGGGTTGTTGACTTAATTCGACGAGTGGCCACATTTGGAATGAATTTAATGAAGCTTGACTTGCGTCAGGTGTGTTTCATTTTGGATAATAAGTTGTAGCAATGTGGTTTTTTGTTTTAACTTGATTTTCTAATGTACCAGGAATCTTGTAGGCACTATGATACGCTCGATGCAATTACTAGATGCTTGGATATAGGTACATACAGTGAGTGGGATGAAGAAAAAAGATTGAAATTCCTCACAAGAGAGCTAAAAGGGAAGCAGCCTCTAGTTTCTCTAACTATAGAGGTAAGTTCGTTATTTGACATTAGCATTTAAAAGACAACAAACTCTGAGGTGTACTTGTATCTCCTTTGTAGTAGCAGATGCAAAATAGTTGTTTATGGAGGATACTGTTGGAGTTCATACAATGCAATGATATTTAGCTATTCGACTTGGTTGTATTTCCTTAATATTGTTTCTTTGGAGCATATTATTTATTACAATGATCTTATTCCCAAATGATAATGGTTATGTTAAATGGACACTTTAATACTTCAGATGGACACTTTTCAGATTCAATAATGCACATGCATGCGTTTAGGGTGAGTGACAAGACTTTTACAGTGAACATTCCAAGCCAATGTCTGACTACAAAAAACAGAAAGCAAAGAGCAAAAACTTAGGTAGTCCTGGAATGTTTATATAATGCAAAAATAATATTTGAGATGTTTTGAGTTGTTAATTGCATATTTTCATCCCAAAAAATATTACTTATAATTGTCATAATATACTATAAAGAATTTAAAATTGAAGAGATTTTTCTAATCTATTGTCGTTTGTATTGTAAGTAACATAACAATATAAAAGTACTGAGAAAGGACTTCGTTTTGAAAGTTTTCACAAGAATGGCATGCTATCAAATTCTTGTGCTGTCAAGTTTAGGCAACTTGCTTTTTGAATTAGATTGTGTCAAGTTTATTGAACACTTGTTTTATTTTGATTTTTATGAATAATTTGTGAAATGAATGTTAAAAATTATTGTGGATTATAAAAATATAAATTTAATTGCATTTTAAAATTTTGAGTTATTAAATTTTTTAAATTTTATTTTAGTAAATATTTGCAGTTGTGTTAAGTATTTGTGGACATATATGAGGAAAACTATTGCAAATTTGTAATAATAGATTAGTTTTATTTCAAATTTAAACTATCTAATAAAGTAAAATAAATATAAATAGATTTAGTAGCGTTCAAAAGTGTCACTAAAAGAGAAGTTCTAGCAGCATTAAATAATTTCCATAGGTGGTTTGAAGCGTTATTAATTTTGAAACTATGGCAGCGGTTTAAAATCGTCACTATAAATCATTTTAAAAGCACCGCATTATGTCCTTTGCCAGCATTATAAAACGTCGCAAAAGAGATCACTGGCATTTGAAAACCTACGCCAGCGCTTGCCAAAAGCGTTGCTGAATAACTACATTGACGGGTAGGGGAGAGTAAGAATCCAATGACCTGTCCAAGCCGACCGCATTTGACTCGAATTCTTGCTTAACAGTTGGATGTATAATGGTGTATTTGTTTCGGGTTCCGGGTCGAAAACGAGTGAAAGGCAAAAATTTTCTAAAAACTGACCGACTCGTATGTATATTCAATACTTTAGTAATTAACTTACCTCTAGTTTACCCAATCAGCTCCCGTCTCTCTGCCTCTCACACAACTCATGTAACCCTAGGTCCCTAACCATGCTAAAATAGCGCCTCCAGGCTCAAGTGATTTTCCTTTTTTGAAAGTTCAAAAGTCGAAAGTTGAAACCCTAATCGCTAACCCTAAGCAACGCCTCCGACGGTCCAACTCTCTCTCTTTCTCAAGCCTCAAACGTGATAGCAGTGATTGGTGAAGCCAGTGATATTAAAAGCTATAGTTGGGATTTCGTATATCTTTCTCTGTCTTTAACAGTTTGATGTTGTTCGTATAACTCAAATTTGTTCGGATCATGGTGGAATTTTTGCTGTGGATGGGGATTTCTTCTTGGTATCTTGGTTCATAGTGTACTGTGTTTAATTTATTTTTGCTATTTATTTTTGGGTTCAGTTTGAAACTTTGAATTTTGTTTGGTTTATTGGTCGAGATTGTGTTGGTTTATAAGATGGCCAACCCCCCAATCCGACCAAACCCGTCTGCGAACCTGTGGATCACAATCAGACGGTTTGATCGTGGTTGGCGGGCGAAAATGGAAGCAAATTTCATGCACCCAACACAATCGGTTTGGATAACGATTTGACGCCAAAGCCAACCTGATTCGACCCGTGTTCACTCCTACCGATGGGTATCTTCCAACGCTTCTGGCGACGGTTTAGAAATCACTGGTATAGGTCTTGGGGACATTTAGTAGTGGTTTATGGAACTTTTAGCATCGATTTTTAGCGCTGGTAAAAGATAAAATTCTTGTAGTGGTATAGGTTTATAGAGAGTTAAATCAAAATAACAGAGATGTAAGGAGAGGTAAAAAATAACGGGGGCATCAGGGTAATCTTTAAGCAGAAAAACGTGATTTATATCAAAGTTCGAGTTGTAGGAGTTAAATTTTGGAGTATTTTTGGTCTCATGATTGTAGATAAATTATCTTTGTCACACATGGACGTAGGTATAAGGTTGTAGCAAGCCATATAAATCATTATTTTTCTTTGGTGTATGCATGGATGTACTTCATTTGCGTTTAAAAATTGGTGATTAAATCCCAACAAGTAGTATTAGAGCCAACTATTGATGAATCGCAGTCGTGATGGGTAATCGGAGTAATGTGTTTTTCTTATTTCATCTCGTATAAATCAAAATTTTATATGCACAAAAAAGAGAAAAAAGAAGCAAGCAGCGATGTTTCACGACCAATGGAATTCATTGTTTGCACTGTGAATTGATTGTTATGGCATGAAATCGATACATAAAAATCCCAAAAGTGGGTGAATAGCGCATAGTAGTAGTGCTTTTTAATGTCAATTTTTATCCAGAGTGTCACACATAATTAAAATCGACGATTTAAAATTATTTTATTATATTGGCTCATATATATAACAAAATAATTAAAGGAGAATGCGGTTCATAAGATTTTCAGTGTGTGAATTCATCAATACAGTCGTAATTTCTAGATTCTAAATGGTTAAATAAGATTGAATAGATTCGGCATAAATCAGGTTTAATCAAAGCCGATTGGAATTAATTGCTGGTGATAAGAGGTAATCGGGAGTAATCTTGCTCAATCAGTGGCGAAAGACTAATCATTAATGGATAAAATTAGAATTTTATCTATAGGTAGAGTCAAGTTAGACGACAATTTTTTGATTCGACAGATGATCAGTAACTCATACAACTCAACAAATAGGTAGAGTGATAGTAGGCACCTAGAAGAATTGGTATCGAGCATCTCAATATAGAGGCGCGGGCCATACTAGTTTGAGTGTGATGGATTGATGAAAATTACAGAATTGACATTGACATCAATTATCTTTAGGATGCTTTGCTTTCAAGCCAAGGTGGATATTGTTCGGTGTGCGTCTTGTATTTTGTATATTCATATAATTAGGATTTTATTTACATGTAGTTGGGTTGACCTAGAGTTGTGAATTGATAAGAACTCCAATATGTGTAAGGTTTTATAATTATATGGAGGTTAAATTTTTAAAGTTTACTTATAAATAGAACCTTATAATGCAGTAGATTCTTAGAACGTTAAACGAAAAGGGTAAAAATATAGGGAGAGACATAAAAATACAGGTGCCACTAAGGAAACCCTTGAGGGAAAAAATGAGATTTGTTTCAAGAATCAAGTTGTCGGTATCAAATTCTAGGGTATTTTAATCTCATTATTGTACATTTTACGGTTATAGTAGATTATTCTTTTTCACTCGTGGACGTATGCATGTTGTACTGAACCACATAAATTGTTATGTGATTTTTTTTTGGATTTGAATATCAATCCTTGAATGCAAACGAAAGCACAATCATGCACACTCCAAAGAAAAAATCATATAAGAATTTATGTGGTTCAATACAACTTGTTCACGTCCACGAGTGAGAGAAATATTTCATTATAATTGTAGAATATACAATACTGAAACTAAAAATACATCGAAACTCGGCACCTATATTTTGAGTCTTGAAACAAATCTCGTTTTCTTGCTTAAGAGTTATCCCGATGCTCCGGTATTTTTTCACTTCTCCTTACGTCTCTACCTCTTTGATTTAACTCTCCATAAAACCTACTAAAATTATAAGATTTATATTTATAAGAAAACCTTAAAACCTTGACCACCGTATAATTATAAAACCCGAATTATATAGGTCTGCAAAATACAAGAAACACCCAACAATCTCCATCTTGACTTGCATTATGAAAATACACTGAAGATGACCGGTGCAAATATCGATTATACTGTTATCAACAATCCACCACACTCAAATCAGTATGGTCCGCACTTCTACACTGAGATACTTGACACCTATACATTGAGGTGTCCTCTAGTCATTGCACCTATTCGTCAAGGTGTATTGATTGCTAGCCGTTTGCCAATTCAAAAAATCATCGTCTGATTTAACTTCACCTACCATTAGTCTTGATTATCTAGTGCATCGCCTTTGCCATGCACCTCATACCAAGTTGTCATTTTTTTTGTTTTTTTTTTTGCAAAATAAATATTTTTTGATGTGTACAAACCGAGATAAAAAATATATATGCGCTCGATCTCCCACCGCGATCTTGAATCGTCAACCATCAGCTCTAATATCACTTATTGGGATTTGAACACTAATTGCTGAATGCAAATGAAAATACAATCATGCACATACCAAAAAAATTTACACAAAAAATTATGTGATTCGGCACAACCTGTTTACGTTCATGAGTGAGAAAAATAATTTATTATAATCGTGTAATGTACAATCATGAAACTAAAAATACCTCGAAATCTAGCACTCATAACCTGGGTTTTGAAACAAATTTTGTTTCCTTGCTCAAGAGTTATGCCGATGGCCCTGGTATATTTATCACTTCTCATTACATTTCTTCCTCTTTAATTCAACTCTCCATAAATCTACTAGAAATACAAGGCTTATATTTATAGAAAAATCCTAAAACTCTAACCACCGTATAATTATAAAACCCTAATTATATAGGTCCACAGAATACAAAATACACACCCAATAATTTTCATCTCGGCTTGAATTCTGCAAATCACACTAAAGATAACCGGTGCAGATGTCGATTCTTTCATTAACGTCGATCCACGACACTCAAACCGATATAGCCCATATCTCTATACCGAAATACCTGACACCTATTCACCGAGGTGTCCCCCGTTATTCCACATATTTGTTGAGGTGTATTAATTGTCAATTATCTGTCGAATTAGGAGATCGTCGTCTGATTTGACTCCACCTATAACTAATCTTGATTTTTCAGTTTATCGCCTTTTGCCTTACATGCCATACCAAGTTGCCACATTTTTTTCTTTTCCTTTGCAAAATAAATATTTTTTGATGTATTTGAACCAAGATAAAAAAAATGTATGGGCTACGATCTCTTACCACGGTTTTGAATCATTAACCACAGGCTTTAGTACCACTTGTTGGGATTTGAATACCGATTTCTGAACACAAACGAAAGCACAACTATACACACACCAAAGAAAAAATCACACTAAGATTAACGTAGTTTGGCATAACCTATGTACCTACGTCCACATGTGATAGAGATAATCTATTATAATCGTAGAATGTATAATTATGAGACCAAAAATATTCTAAAATTTGACACCCACAACTTGAACATTGAAACAAATCTTATTTCTTCACGTAAAGGTTATTCCGGTGCCCCGGTTATTTTTTCGCCTCTCATTACTTCTTTACTTATTTGATATAACTCTTCACAAAACCTACTAGAATTATAAGATTTATATTTTTAGGCAAAACTCTAAAACCCTAACTGCCATATAATTATGAAATTCTAATTATATGAATTCGCAGAATTAAAAAACACACACCCAACATAATATTATGACTTCGTCTGGTTCCAGCTTAAAGTCATTTTAAAGCCTTTTGATTTAAAGTTGATAAAGCCATATTTTTTTCGTTGGACAATTGTAGCTTTTTTTCTTTTTACTTATTGGCACTTAGCCTTTTTACTTATTAATCTAAAATTCTTGTATATATTTTATAAATATTATAATTTTTATTATATACATTCTTTTTTTTATAAAAATTATATTTTTTAATTTACTCATCGAGATCTATCAAATAAAATCTACCCTAAAATTAAAAATATGTAAAAATAAAAATATATATATTTATAACAACTTTTTTTGACATAAAACTTTTTGTTTATTTCTTTATTACCTTTTGATTTAAAGTCATTTTAAGACAAATATGCTTTACTTGTTAAGTTACCCCTAAAATTAATTAAACGTATATTTTGCTTATTCAACTTATAGTGACTTGAAGCAAAAAAAACGGATTTAAAATCAAGGTTACCATACAAAGCTATGCACATAATTCAGAGAAAGCTTGTTTAGAATATCATAGTATGAACAGGTGACGTGCATAATATATATGTTTTTAGAACTCCCAAACTTTCCCACAATCCAAACAGCTGACAACTGCTAGCTTGGGCAACTGAACATCTACTTTCGCAATAGATAGAGACAAGTCTGCGTTGGAAAGAAACTATTTTGGAGCACATGAAGCAATGGGGAGAAGAATAAAGACCCTGCTTGAAAAAGAAATAGTCACAAACACCTTTATGCAATTCTTTGTTAAAGCACTCCATAATTGCATTAATGGATCCAGGAATTGGCCCCCCCTTCCCAAATGTATGAGTTAGCTGCTGCTCTGGCAGAGTGGGATGGGGCATATTTAGCACGTGTTTGGCATAATTCTTTTTTTAAGGTTTTTAACTTTTTAATTTTTTGTTTTAAAAAAATAAATATTAAAAAATGTAAAAAAACCATTTAATTATAATGGGAGGCTAAATAAATCGACTTTTTAAGTAAAAAAACTTTTTAAAAAAAGAAGAAGCTACTACTTCAAGGTAAACTATTAAGTACTCCTCATCCATTATATGTCATTGCTACTTTTGATAAATAAAAATATATAATACATATTAAATGTGTCACATTGTTTCTTATTTACTCAATAAAAATATACTAATATTATTTTATATAGTATTTTTTATTATATAATTAAATTAGAACACAACGTAAATAATATCTCGTAGTATTTTAAAATTATAAAATATTACTCTTAATTTAAATGATTATTAGGGTGCCATTAATATACATTTATTTTTAGAGTTTAAAAAAATTTAAAAATGATAAGAAGATATTTGACCAAATTCTATTTTCTGACTAGACAAGAGACAGTGACAAATCAAGTAGGGTAACATATATAACTTGGCAACGTACTAACTACCCTATGAAAAAGCATAAATATAGAGAGAGACATCAAGTATCCTCTGAAAATGGAGAAATTGAGCTATGGCATTGTAATTCTTAGCTTGAACATTCCAAAAAACGCCCCATAAGCTCAGAAAATTACAGGCAGTGTTGAGATTAGTTCTTGCACCAAATATAGCCGATTTGTGGGACTAATTAGGCTAAAAGACCTTGGCTAATACCTTGTCACTATTGTTATAAAGTGAAACAAAAAAGAAAGAAAAAATAAAGGAAAGGATAAATTATACTTATTTTTTTTTAAATTTAAGTTTATTATAGAGATATTTTTTGTAATATCTAAAATTATATTTTTTTTAAATTTTTTTTTATATTTCAAATACTTTTTTTTGATCAAATAGCCTTAAAAAAATTTAACAAAAAATACTAACATCAATAATTATTTTATGTTATTTTTAATTTTACCTTTATTCATATTATTATTTTTTTGATTTTTCCTCATCGCCTTCTTCTCTGACTCCATCATCATCTCGTCGGCGGCGACGCAACTGCACCGGAAGAAGGTCCTCCATCACCGTCTCGTCGATGATTTGGATCGCAAAAAACACTAGTCTGCAAAACAAACACTAGAATGCAAGAAAACAAAGTTCCATTCATGCCTTTGAGTCTAAAATCGACGCCATTGAATCTCAACTCCTCCGACAACCAATTAGTGATCCTTCGGTGACCCTTCCCCCCCTCTCTCTATCTGTGTGTGTGTGTGTGTGTGCGCGCGCGCTTCCTCAAAGGGGTCGCCTCTCTCTATTTAAAAGATTCAAAATTCAGAATCCAAATCAGACAACTCATAAAACCTAGACACCAAATCAGAAAAATCAAAAAATAAATTACCAAAAAAAAAAAAATCAAAAAATCCAGAAGGAGAGAAGATGTCAGAGATGGCGCAGACAGATCCGGAGGGCATCGACGGCGTGCGCATGACCTAGAACGTGTGGCCTCGCACCAAGGTGTAGGCCAACAAGTGCGTGATCCCAATCGCCGCCTCAATCTCCCCAATCTGCTCCCACCCGGACGTCCCGACTCTCTATTACGCCCCCCTCCGCTGCAAGACCTGCGTCGGCGTCCTTAACCCCTTCGCCCGTGTCGACTTCACGGCTCTCATCTGGATCTGCCCCTTTTGCTTCCAGTGCAACCCCTTCTTCTACCACTACTCCGCCATCTCCGAAACCAATGTCCCCGCCGAGCTCTACCCACAGTACACCACCATCGAAT
>JAOTRH010000024.1:4074810-4106869 GCA_034768845.1 Heliamphora exappendiculata | reverse complement strand
AAAAATGTTTTGTTATGTTTTAAACTAAACTTGTTTTTGTCATGTGTTGGATCTTGGATGTCTAAAAGAAACAATTTAGTTAATATTTTGGTTTTATTGTCAATTTATATGAATTCATTCTTGCATTTAACTTGATTTTATGAATAATATAATATTAAATATAAATATATATAAAATTTACAAACGTATTCTATCCGTATCCGTATCATACTTTTTTTAATTTTGCCGTATTCGTATCGTATCGTATTCGTATTCCGTATTTGTATCCGTATCCGTTCTTCATAGAATTGATGGTTGTAAATGCAAGGCTAATTTGAATTTTCACATTGTATAGTTTCAGATTTTCTAGCTATTGGTACTTGTTAGTTTGTTGTTGTTGGAGATCATGCAGCACTTTGTGTGGATATAATTTCACATTTATGATGTCTTTGATTTCGGTGAATTATGTAAAAATTGACGCATATATAACTGTAATTATGTGTAAATTGAAACCCAGGTACCCATAACTTCAAACAATAAATTGTGTTCTTATATTGCTAGGGATGGTAGCTTGCCAACGTGTAGGTGAAGAGCAGAATTTGCCAATAGACGAGCTTTTAGCACTTTGATGCTCTTTTTTGTCACTTTTATTTGTAGACAGTGACAGCTTACCTGTTTGAATGAAAACTGAAACCTAGGAAGATAAGCTCATCGATGTTGTTAGTTGAGACTTGAGAGGTGAAGTCATCGTTATAGTTACTATAGCAGATTATTATGTTGATGGAACTTTCTGCATGATATGAAAGCTAATAGGAACATGCCTTGCCCCAACTCACCACCCCACTGCCAAAGGGAGGAGAAAAAAATTAGAAGAAAGAATGAGACTTGCAACAAGGCTTTTGTCCAAAAAATGCGGCAACTTAAAAAACAATAGAGGTTTACATCCTATATTTTAGATAGGGATGCTAAGAATATGAGCTGATCAGTGTGTTAGATAGACTCGTTAAAATAAACCAAGTACCTGTGTTAGACTTTTGGAGCACCTAACTAAAAGGTTTTAGATATGTTTATGATACTTTCTATTAGACACTTGCCATGTAATTGCATTCAGCAATATATCATATGTTTTTATTTGTTGCATTATTCTAGGAAATTAGTAAATTGTCTTTTTTTTTTTACACGCGAGTTGAATAAAATGTATTTTCCCACAAAATATATTAAAAATAAGCTCCTTTTTTTTTTGCCGAATCCTTGTACTCTTTAATTAAAAATTTGATGAATTCGACCCCTAGATAGCAACTGTTGAGCTCATGTAACATAAATGTCAGCATTTTGGTCATTTTTGTGTTTAGTTCCAATTCCATCCCGAAGTACTATTCTATTGATCTTGGGAAAATTAAAATGTTATAAACAACTGTCTGAAATGGGTTGTGCTGCAAATTCTTGTGCTAAGAATTCCTAGAAACCTAGGTCTCTACAGTACACAAAGTTTCTTACTCCATTTTAGATGTGTGGTGCCTTCATTACCTCTTTTATAGATAAGAATAGAAAAGGATTGTTAATCCTATAGGGAAAGCAAAGTGTCCGGAATATTCCTCCTAGCTACCAATCTTTGTGTTGCTACTTGTTCGGTTAGTTACAGCCTTACAGGTTTTGAGGTTAGATATTTGGACTTCTGTGATTGCATAGATGATTCTTTGTGTAATAGTTCCACAACCATTTAATCTCCCGGCATCTATTTGAACAAATTTCTCAATATATGCCTGGCCAACTGTAGATTTATTTGGAGAGAGACCCTGCCACTCTCATGGTCTGTTAGGCTTAATCACTTGAGTTCGGCTATTCTTATGGCTGTGAAGAAGGTTTTAATTTTATATGTGGCAGATTAATTTGAAGGCCTGATTGCACTGGGTATATTCACCTATAAGCACACTGTAATTGTATCAGGTTCATGCATCATGGAAATTTCCAGTATTGTACTCCGATAATTTTGTGTGGATAAAAATTGTGGATCTCTTATAGAAACAGGTCCAACCCTCTCTCTTCCACTTTCCACTTTTCACTTCCTTAAGTTCGTGGTCATAAATATTTCTCACCTGATCTACGACCATCCTCGCATTTATGGCCTTCGTGGCTAAGGCCTTACTCTTGATTGATTATTAATTCACGGAGAAAATCTTCCCATGTGGCCTTGAGCTTACTCCACCTTCTAGGAATCTGATCCGCCCCCTTGTCTGTCATATCTATTCTTCTGGCTCTAGTTGAGTAGATCAGTTAAAATGGTGCAGCCTGAAAATTGCCATTTTTTGTTGCAGTTCAAATGTTTTGAGTTCGAGTCAAGACTAGTTGGTGCAAGTTGAATTAGTTTTAAGCTAGTCATCAAAAAAAGAAGAAGAAGAAGAAGTTGAATTAGTTTTGAGTTTTATCATTGATCTTTTAGTTTATTTTTAGCCTAACATTTGGGCAAGCAAAGTTGAAGAGTCAGGTGACAAATTAGGGCATGTTTGGAGCAAATAAGATAGATATATGGAGGGGCGTGGGGCCCAACTATAATGGCCTGTTCTGATGGGCACAACGATCAGGAGCACATAACTGACCAAACAGTTTGTATTATCGGTGACATGCTCCTTGTGGCTTGACCCTAGTTCTTGGCTTTGCTCTTTTAGGAGGAAAACTTGGTCTCTGCTGTGCCACCTAGTTAGGCCAACCTTAGGTCATGAAATAAATAGATTGTTTATTTTCGGGAACATAAATGTGACTATTGATCATATAGGTATTGACATTTGAGAAAAAAAAATATCTTTGAAAGGAAAAAAAAACTCCTAAAAATAATACACATGATACTCTCTATAGGTTGCCTAAAAAATTCAATCCTTTTGTTCTGTTGTATGAAAGTTTGTTGGATCATGTTTCAATATTTTTGTCTCAAAATTTCCACATGCACCAAGCCCCATCCATACCTTATTGTGATGCCACCAATCAGCCATTCCACACCTCTCATGAACCTTGATGAACCAGACCCAAACGGGCCAAACCCCGGCTCAGATCTTCCCTACCGTCATCAGCAATATAAACGGCAAGCAATGGTGGCTTCAAGGCTTAGATCTAGACCTAGAGTTGGTCAATACTAGTTCTACTTCTTTCAACTCTTATCATTACCACCACTGAGAACCCATCATCTCAAAATCACCAGAATATTCAGAACCCTTGGATCAACGACGCTAATGATGGGGATGCGGTTGTAGATCATGGAGTGGCAGTCAAGAGATCGGTTGGCACCAAAAACAACATCAGCCAAGGAAGCAGGAAATTACTGTAACAATGGTTATAACAAAGTGGGCGGAGCAGTTGCTCAACCCTTGTGCTGCTGCCGTTACCACCGGACCTTTTGCTGCTGCGTTACCGCCAAAAATCTGACTCACATTCAACCCATCTTGTACCTTACTTTGCGAACTGGCTTTCCCAAGGGGTGAGCCAACCATCGGCTTGCTGCTGACGAGCACTGACCCACATCACCCACCACCTATCCTTGAGTATTATTTTGTTCAGCAACTTGGGTGAAGAATACTTACTTTTTATTAGTTTAAATAGTGAGTTCAAACTAATAGAAATATATATGTATTGTTCACGCACCGCTAAACAAATTTATTTTCCTAAAAATCCCTAATGAGACTCAACAAGGTTACTGGTTAGTCCATGGTTCATGTTCCCCATTAAAATTGCAAACTCTTCGATCCTCCTTAGTTCTTTCAGTCACTCCCATAATCTTCACACCCTTAATATTGGAGTCTCTCAGTTTAGAGATCAATTGCCTCGACAACCATCCATTACAGAATCTAAATGCCGAGATCATTAACTCCTCTCTGGACGAAGCCTTAATCCAAGATATCTATTTCTTTCCTTAGTTGAGAACTTGAGATAGAGGGAGCAAACTATTGATATGCTTGCATGTCGAGTATGTTCGAAAAATCCTAGCACAAAGACAATTACAGGGAGGATGCACGTGTTCTCCGACAAGTGCAGAATCCCTTGTTTTCTCCCGCCTTAAAAGCAGAGCTAAATACGAAATGATCCCAAACCTATTTCCTAACCACCATTCATCACCAATCACATTCCACATTCCACATCCCACTTCAAACTTTTCGATTCCACAGTCCAAGCTCCACCATCCGAAGCACAGCAGCCCCAGGTTTGGAGTACTTGTACTCGCCAAGGTTCTTGGGCTCGACATGCTAGCGTAGCATTTAAAGGCAGCGAGAGTGATTGTTGGAAATTTTAAACAAAGCTTTGAAGCATATCTAAAAAGGACACTTTCTTTATAACATAATTTGCCCTACTATGTAGAGCCTACTGGAGGGTTATGGTAAAATCGTTTTCATGGTACCAAAAAGGCTTCTTGATGAAGAACTGTAGCCAGCAAAATTGCATAACTTTCATGAAATCTTTCTTAACAAAAATAATAATTTAATCTAGAGAGATAAATTTTCTAATGATTTTTAAAATATAAAACAAGTTCAATTTTATAGACACAAATGTGTCTTTTCAAAACGGCAGAAAACATTTTCAAATAACAATTATTAAAATTGACACATTTTGGTGAAATAGCACCTTGCGTTTTAACCATAAGCCTGTTTATTTATTAAAATAATTCATTTAATCAATTTAAATTAAATTGCTGATTTGATGATCCAAAATAAAAAAATCAAATGATTTTTGATAAACCGTATAATGCATGCAAAAGCGTGATCATAGTGTGTTAATATGAACTCACTAGCAGCATGAGCCTACACCACACCATAAACTAACATCTAAACTTAAGCCATTTAAATTAAGTTAAAAGGTTTTCATATATAAACTCAACAAAAAAAAGTCGCTTCCCAATCAATGTGAGATAAAAACTCAAGGCTTTTATACAATCAAATTGAAAGCTTGGCTCAACAGTGACCAAAGAATGGTGATGGAATAAGAGGAAGCGAAGGCATTGATAAGCTTGGATGAGATGAATAAAGGGAAAGAGAAGTGGTGTGAGAGGATGAGAAGAACTGGGTTTATCAGAAATGTGTTGGGAGAGGACGCCATTGACGAAGCTCGAGCTTTGCGGAGAAAGTAAGATAGCAGTTGGGAGATGAAAGCTGGAGAGAGAGAGAGAGAGAGAGGAGTGCTTGCAGCAGCTGTTTCAATGCAACATTCTATATAAATGTTTTCATCTATGTTCCTCCCGTATCATCTGTGTTTAACAAAGATACACAAAAAATCAGGTTAGATATTTACTAAAATGACCTATTAATCACTGATTTTTGTCAAAATCACAAATCGTTCCTTCAAAATCTCAGAGAACTGTCTCTCTACTCTCTTCAATATTTAGTTTCTTCTATTATAACAGAAGCTTCAAGAGAGCGGCAGAATCTCGAACATCACCCTTAATACGTGCTTAGTAGATATTTAAAAAAAGTAGTAAAAAAAGACGATATTGGTATGATTTTTGTAAAATCATGAATCCTTAATCCAAACCCAAAGATAACTTAGTTGTCAAGTATGAACACGGATTAGAAAGACACAGAGATACCTTACTTCTCAAGCTCAAACGTAAACCCTTCCATCTTTTTCCCTTCTTGATCAACAAGTTTTGTTTCCTAATTGGCACTTTCTTCAATTCCCATCTTCTCTTTTTTGCTTTTTGGTCGGCTATCCTATCAAAATCACTTGCATCATCCAATCACCTTTCCAACCGGATTCCTACTAACATTCTTGTCTTCTTTCTTTCTATAAATCCATCCCCCTCCCAAAAAATGCTTTAACACCATCGTATCAAGTTGGTTCTCCAACAACTACACAATAATAATAGAGAAACCAACCTCTGATATTTCTGAGTCGGTCAATGGCGGCCACTTATGCTCATACAAGCACCCAGAACTCTTCCCAGAGAGGATTAGCCATGGCGCTAGCTCTGGCTTCTGCAGTACTACTCTTTCCGTTGTACCCCAACCAAAAAAGAGAGTCCCGCTCTGAGACGGGATGGAACTCTGGATTTGTTCTACCCATGGTTCTCGCAGGCCTCATAATTGCCATAAAAACCACGTTATCATTGTCGACGCAGAGAGGGGTCAGGGACAGATCGATAATGGTGTCTCCGTCATCAGACCCTTCGTCGGTGCTACGGATTGGGAGCTCGCCTTGGGGACTCGCTGGGGTTCTGGTTATGCTCATGCTTGTGCTATCATGGCAAGATTCAGTCCAGCACTTCTTCTGGAGATAAGAGACCTACCAATCCAAACCCCTTCTTTATCCTCTCCTTTCTTTTGATCCTTCCTTCCATGTTGATTGTATTTGTGTTTGTTGAATAAAAAGTTAAGTGGCTATAGCACTTGGAGGAGTATCTTTGGCAGAAAGAAGTTTGGGTGCGCTTCCAAGTTCCAACCTTTTCAAGTTGTGACATCAATCAATGATGATTGTTAATTATCGGGGCTGTATATAAAATAGTTTAGTGGAAATTTAAAAAAAAAATTAATATCAATATATTTTTAAATATAAAACCTAACGTTTTCATAAATATCAATTCACTTTATAAGATATATTTTACATTATTTACCTATTATCTCCTGCCCTCAACCGTGGCTAACATTTTCCAGTACTTATTACAAAAGTTAATAGCAAGGTCTGGAACTCCCCCACCTGAGCTACCGTGTTGTGCCCCCTCTGGTGGAACCAATCTCATAACAAAATGTCCTAAACAAATTTTCATTATTTGAACCGTTCATACTAGTGTTTGTTGAGAAAATCATAAATGCAAAAACAAATCAATTGAAAAAACATCACTAGGCAACCTTTTCTAGAAACGAAAAATTGTAAGTACAGTTTTGTAAGAACAATTTTGTCAGTGTGATTTTAAGAAGTAACGATCGATACCCAAACAGCTTGATTTTTCTACATAAATAATATATTCAACGAGCACTACAAAATCAATAATTCAAATCATGTAAATATGTCCAAAATTGGCCCCACCAAAGAAGCACATCACCAATCCTAGACTCCCGGGAAACTAATCAGATTCAGCTAAGCTCTCCATGTTTGAGCATGCCCCTTCAAAAATCAAGCCCTCCCTTGACATAGAAAACCAGCAAGTGAAAGCTAGCTTCTACGTCAATATAAATCAATTTTTTTGCTCTTTGCTGAATCCAAGTCAGTGTCATTGTTCTTCAAACCAGAACCACAAAGCTGTGCTGTACAGATATTTAATATCATGTATATACAAGAATATCAGGTTATCATTAAATGGTAAAATATACTATAGGTGGAAGAACCATACAGGGAGGGATCTAACTTCTCCAGCCAACCATCTCAGTAAGACCTCCATCATACATGCGCTGGATCTCTTCCCTGCACTCTGCCAGCGACTTGTCGGGAATTGCTGGACTGACCTCCACTACATCACCCATTTTCAGTTTGCAGGTGGGATCTCTCACTGGTTCATGATTCAACCTTGGCCTCAATTCTTCCTTCACAGGAAATCCATATGGAGCCCACCTAAAGCTTCTTTGACCAGCTCTTTCCATTAGATCCAGGACGGTCGAGTTTGCCGAGAACTCCTGCACTGACATCTGCAACACCCAAACACCAATTTTTAACATGCTTGCTCAGCAAAGACATGGCACAATTGGCTTTCGCCATGTGTGCTAACTACTTAATGATCAAATGAAGATGTAATATAAACTATCTACGAGGAAAGAAAACTGCTCGGTTGAAACGTGTGGATGATACTCTAGGAGTCCTACTCATATTCCAAAGACCCTACTTTCAATTCAAGTCCCTACTTTCAATTCAAGTGCAAGACCCTTCTACTGCATAACCTAAAAAGGCTATAAACAAAGTAACAAAGTGGTTGCAGGAATGAAACACTTGCATTACCAGCGAATGCTTCCATAGCATTTTGTGAGCCCCTAGGACTAATCACTTCCTTTATCTTTAGTGAGTCCTATGCCCAGGGCATTCCTTATTAATGCCAGGCCAAGCAGCCTACAAAAGTTCATGCTAGAAAAACTCCCCCGATTGAAAGAAGCTTTTCGAGATATAAAAACAACACGGGGTGGTAGGGCGGAAGCAATAGCACGAATCCCAATCTACGGCACATGAAGGCATGGTTCGATGAATCATAGGTGAATCTTAGTGGCTGTCAGGGGAATTCGCTACCGTGTTAAGCTTCTTACAAGTCAATTTTCTGGCTTTTAGATGAGTCCAGCAGTTAAGCTAAGGAAGAAGTCAGTCATAAAGCATATCTATGGAGCCACTGGCATTGAGAAAGGATGGAAATAGTGAAGAACAGTAACTTGCAAACACGAGAGCCAAATCAATAAGATGTATCCAAAGTCCACTCAGCTGATCATCAGAAAATGTACTTTCCTAAGGACCAGATCTAGTTGGATTTCAGTAAAGAAGAGAAATGTGAAAACAAACCTTATCATTTTCCATCATGACGACAAAGACAGGTCCATCGGGGCCACAATTAGGTTTATAGGAATATGGGCAATCTTCAGAATGAGAAGGGAATGTGCAAGGTGGTTTGATGGAGTCTGCACAGCTAACTGTAGATCGGTCCTTGCTCATTGTCTCACATTGCCAGGTGACAACCCAACGGGCCCACTCAACCATTTGAAGCACAAAGGAACTGTGTTTACGGTCACCTTCCTTGTATCTCCAATGAGCAGCAAACCCAAACTCAGCTTGTAAATGCATCTCTTTTGTTCGAATCTGGACCTCAAGTGGAACCTTGCCCTCGCCCATCACTACTGTGTGCAGAGACTGATACCTAAGAAATGAAGATCAAAAACTTAGAAGAAAATTAGACATGAAAACATTTATGCACCTTCTGCGAGTCTAACATACCCATTAAACTTGGGATGATTTATGTAGTCCTTGAACTTTCCAGGAACTTCAGACCACAACTGGTGAACAACTCTCAATGCGTTGTAACAATCTTCCTCTTTTCCAACAACCAATCGTATTCCGTGAATATCATGGATTTCATCCATGGTCAGCTTCTTGCTGCACAAGATTAACTAACTAATTTAGATAAGCCCATAACGATGAACGATTTGCATGGCAAGATTCAGACAACCATAACGAGGTGATATTGCTGCTTTAGTTAATTATTTTTTAAACATACCCACAGCACAGAGAAATTCAATTTAGCAACCAAACTATCAAACAATCGAGAACACCTCCTGACTAAACTATTCAGGAATACAGACAACTAAAAGCAACCATCGTTTTTTTGTGCTTCGGCAGCCTATTTGTAGAATTAGAACATTTCCCCATGCGGTGTGCGTGCGTGTTGTTTTGAAGAGAGGGAGAGAGAGAGAGAGAGAGAGTACTTTAACATTTTGGCATAGATGCTATATAAGCTTTTGTGCCTGCCTGATAGATCGCAGTAAGAAATGGCTGCATCCTCAAGAGCTTGCTCTAGTTTTTCCACAGATGAAGTAATCATTGCGTCATCAAAGGACTTCACAAGTTTGGAGGAGAGTACTTCATGCTGATCCGGGTAGAGATATTTGAAACATAGGTTTTCAAGTTGCTCTTTCCAACTACAGATCCCTAATCGATTGGCCAAAGGAGCAAAAATTTCCAATGTCTCCTTAGCAAATCGTTGTTGCTTGATCAGAGGTAATGCATCGAGTGTCATCATATTGTGCAGTCGATCAGCCAGCTTTATAAGGACGGCCCTGGCATCTTCCATTGCAAGGAACATGGTGTGCAGGCGATCTGCCTCAACAGTTTTACTTGCTGTATTGTTCTCCCGTGCAAGCTTGCTCAGTTGGCTTAGTTTAGAAACCTAAAAAATGCCAAAAATAATGTCAGAAGATAGAGAGGAAGAAATAATTCCACTAGAACTCATACCATAATACCACCAAATTTACATCTATGAAGCACACTCAAATACAACTAGAAACTAAGAAATCACAAAGTAGATTTTTTCAATTGTTCATGCACTTCACATCCCTATATCTTCTATAGAAGGCTGAATTCTGATTTCTGAACAAGGCGTGTGTACCTGTAACATTTCCCAAGAAAACATGAACACACAGCAACAGTCGACAGGGTAGTCTTTATTTACTAATAGAAAAAATAAGGGAGTTACAAACAAAGCAAGGAAGAAATAGATTTGCTATACTGTTTACACTGGGTAGCTGGGGGCCAGCCGGTGCCAGTGCCCAGGAGTGGGAATAGATTTTCAAAGTCGCACAGATGGCTGATATATAGTAAGTAAAATAGTAAATGGAGAAGCTAGTTCCATGGAGTTGGATTACAGGGGGGTGGGGCTATGTTTCAAATGAGTGAATGGCAAAAAGCTTTCATTCGCTTGCATTAAAGGGCTTCTACGGATTGACTTGTGCAAAAGATGACATATGCCTGATCTAGTGTGGCCTTAAGCACATAATATCACAATGTCTTACAAGGCTTTACACGGAAGAAAGAAGAAGTTCTCCACTTTTGTGTTCTTGAGCACATGCATACTGTGTTCCAATTTGCACAATATAGAACAGGATACCTGTTTGGGGATAAGTGCTTATTGATTTATTTTATGTTGCTTATTTTCGTCTTTGATAAACTTTTTTTTATCATTTGATAAAAAAAAATTTGGAAACCATCTCATCGAAACGAACTGAAAAAATAAAAATATTAAAAAATTGAAAGACAAAAACAAATCAAAATAAGCCAATAAGTCAAATCTATTTTGCCTATTTTCAACTTTTGGTCAAAAGAATTACTTTTTTGGATCCTCTCATCGAGATGAATGTAATCAAAAGATGAAAAAGTTCAAACAAGACGAAAATAAGCCAAATAGTTAAAATTTATCCCAAACCAGAAGCAAGTACTGAATTGATTAGTTTTAAGCAAAAGAGAAGATGAGAAGAAAAGGAAACATGGAAATTATTGGTAAGTTCAGAGAGAAGGTAAGCCTTCCATTTTTGTTTATTACATATGTGGAAACAGTCAGATAAGGGGGACAATCTCAAAATAATTAATAGTATTTGTAACTTGAGCCAAAAAAGAGAGAAAATATGCCACCAAAATTAAATAGTTAGTGTTTCCACTCTTAGAACCTCATATTTGTTCACATCTCCAGTATACAGTACCCTATAACAAAACAATGACAGTTGATGAGGTAAGCAAAGGCAACCTAGTGAAAGCTAAAAACAGATCCCAGTAATGATAAATGTCTTTCCATCTCTTTGACTAGTCTCTGTCTATATTAATTTCTAAGCTAACTGAAAATAACATTATAACAAAATGTCCTTTAGAATTTAGAGTCCCTTTAATGGCTGAAAGCATCAGAATATGGGAAGTATACCAATAATTGTATTTTTTTTTTCAACTTCAATAAGCTGGTATAATGCTAAATATTGCCAGCAGATCATTGTATTGGCTGATAATCTACAGTTCCATTAACAGAAAATACCAATCCCTCATAAACAACCAACTATTGAAATTCCATGTATTCAATAACAGATCATGTATCAAAATGATGTCTTATACCCCTTTAACCAAATCAGCAACGGCGGCACCAAATGTCTGGAAAATGTAGTCATAACCCAAAGAAGAGTCATCAAGGGTGTCATGTAAAAGCCCTGCAACAACTACTGAGGAGCTAGCGCCAATCACTGCGAGCAAGACCGCCGTTTCCACACAATGCTGCAAATAAGGATGCCCACTTGCTCGCATCTGCAAAATTAAACTCACAACTTCTTAATCAGGCTAGAGACTACCTAAATCCCAAATTTCCCAACTATAATTCAACCCAAAACAGATCAAATACTACCAGGAAAGAAAAAGAAAAAGGAAAGAAATTCGCATACCTGCCCTCTATGAGCTTTCTCAGCTTCATAGAAAGCCTTAACAACAGTATCTTCCCGGAATATCTTGTGTCTCAGTTGTGCACCCAAAAGCAAATCTTTAGCATACACTTCCGAACTTAACTCCATAAAGCTTTCCTCCATATTAAATGGGAGTTCAGCCACCAGAACAGATGATGAATCAACATCAAGCGAACCAAAAGTCGGCGAATCATAATCCACACAGGACCCTAACGCGTGCCGAACAAAGCCATTAAACAACCCATTAGTGCCCGCTCGAATCGAACACTGTAAATTCACATCTCCCGCACTTTTCTCGCGCGCGATTCTCATCGGCGGACTTCTCGACGAACCAACCCCGCTACTACTACACGAAACTGGGGCTTGAAACACCGAAATCGGGCTCTGATCCCTCTTCAGAGACGAACCCAAGTTTCCCAACGATGAATACGGCGAGTAACGAAACGAACTGCCCAACTCGTCCCTTCTATCGTTCCGCAATGCCCCCAAATCCTCGCAGCCACTGGGATAGCTCGACGACGAGGCGTGCTTTACCGATGGGGACGAAAATAGGCAAGAGAGGCCACCGACCATCGGCTTTTGGGACGAGGACGATGACGACGATGATCGGCCGTTCAAATCTAAGTCGTACGATGCATGAGAATTGATCTGGCAATGGTGTGGCGTTGAGCAAACGCTACTCGGCGGGCTCGCATACAGTGCTATTGTCGGGACCACCATGGTTTCCGGAACAAACCTTCTTTGACCTTAAATTAGATCACAGCTCGGAATACTGGATCTGGATTTTTCAGAGAAAATAGTGATCCAGCTACTCAGATTTGAGAATATATATAGTGATTACATCGAGATTCTGAAACCCTATAATCTGATTTAGGTACACAAAAATCATCAATTGGGAAAACCATAAAAAGAAAGGGAAGGAATTAAGATAAAGAAGGGGTTTGAAACTTGAAATCAAATAAGGTATATACAGATTTTGTCTGACGGAAAGCTTTGATATTTGATGGGAAGGGAGAAGTCAAAAAAGGGGCCTAGATTCTGGGAAAGCGAAATGTGCACTTACGAAAGCAACTAACAAACCCTAGACCTAATTCCAGAAGAAATAGAGTCGAAGACGCTTTGAACTTTGGAGAGAGAGAGAGAGAGAGAGAGAGAGAGAGAGATTCGAAGTTTCTGCTTCCTTCTTTCTTCTTCACCTCCTTATTCCTTACCGACCAGCGGGCCAGGCTAGCGAACCCGAAATGACGGTAAAGTCCTCAGTACGTAGCTGAAATAACGGTATTTGTGGAACAATTATTCCCTAACGGGGCTTTTATAAAAAACTGATCAAATCGAATAACCGGGCCGAATCCGTCCAAGTTGTGCGAATTTATTCATTTTTATATTGAAACGGTTTAGTTACAGTTTTAAAAATATATAAATGTAAATTATAAATCGATTTACGAATTTAAAATCATGATTTTGGTTTCAAATCAAACTGAAGCAAAAATTTTAATTTAATATATATATTAAATTGATTTTGTATTAAATGAATTTGAATTTTGATATTAAATTTTAAAATTTATTTATTTTATTGAATTTTAATGTAATTTTTACTAAAATTTACCACTTTAAATAGGAACATAGTATATTAGTAAAATTATAATTTTGAACTGGGATTAAATCGTTAATAATATATTTAATTTAATTTGGTTCCACATATCACACAATTTGATTTAATTATAAAATTATTGAACTTGTAAAAATCAATTTAGTTCTTAAATTTATGTAAAATCAGTTCAAATAAAATCGTGTACACTTTGACTCCCTACCAATCTACCATACCATATATGTGTAGTACGCTACACATTTTTTAAAAGTCATTATAAGTATTTTATATTTTAAAATAAATTTCATTTCATTTAATAATTTTTAAAAATCTTATAATACCATGTTATTATATTCCCTGCTATTCTCTTTCAAATAACACTCAATAATTTGTTTCATGATTAAAAAAAAGTACATAAGGGTATATGGGTCAATAACTTTTTGTATTTGTGCCAAAAAAATGATTCCTTCTATCATCATTTTCTTTTATTCCTTATTTTCCTTTTTGCTTGTATTTGTGTGTAATATTCCGATTGAATATTTTGATGAAACTTTACTCTTAAACCTAGGGAACTTGGTTGGCAAAGCCATGAGGGTTTATAGACCAACGACGGATGCAGCAAGAAAAAGATTTGCTCATGTCTACTGAGGTGGATCTCAACAAACCTCTTGTTCCCCATATATGGATTAACTCTATTCGCCTAACATTCGAATACAAAGACCTGCACTTAGTGTGCTTTGAGTGTGGAAGGTATGGCTATTGGAAAGATAACTGTCCTTCGATTATGCTGACTTAGTCTTGCAGTGATGGGCCGCCTCCGGGTGCTAGTATCATTGGGGCTACCCTAGCGGGTCAAGAAAATAGTGATCAAGCTAATATGGCCCTGAGCGATTTCGACCCATGGATGCTAGTGGAAAGGAAAACCTCTCGTAATAGGAATCCCTCTAATAATCAGTCAGTACTAGCTAAACAAGGACAACATGTGGGCACTCTGCATACGGCGGAACTAGGTGTGAGGCCAGTGCGCTCCCACTAAAGGACAAACCCACAACTAGCAGAGTAGGAGGGTCTCGCTTTAGTGTGTTAGCTGGTTCTGATGAGACTACTCAGGACTTCTCCCTACCAATGCCAGCATCTGCTATGATGCAGCCTGCTACGAACGGGTATAGTGGTAAACCTAAGGGCCATCTGTCGAAGAATAGTGGGAGTGGATATGCTAAATCCCCGCATCGGGAAAGGAAAAACCCAATCTCTACCACCTCGTCCTTTTCCTCTTCATCCATTGCAACGTTACAGACTTTGAAGAAATCGGAGAGTGCACTCCCTTCGTTGCCTCTCTCGGTGCGGCTACTGCATACTTTTTCATTCTCAGCTGGTATAAGCCAAAGTAAGGTGAATGGATAGACCTTGGCATCTTTTCCAACAACCACACCTCCCGCCTCCACCTACCAATCTTCCTCATTTTCCTATAGTTCATCACCTCAACGATTTCCAGTTATGATCTTGGCCGGCCACCCAACAGAGTGTCCCTTCCTCGTCATCTCGGATCAAAGGATAGACCGCATCAACATCAGGATGATGGATCTAGTATCCCCCCCACCCCCCACCCCCAACTCCAAACTGAGAATTCGAGGTAATGCGGAATCTGGACTTTTCCCAAATGATAGAACTCCTCATTGTTTTCAAGAGAAGAGAGTGTCGGGCGGGAATGCAGCCACACATAGTTGCTAGCTATATCTTCACAAACTCTTATATTATGGATCCTATGAAGATTCTCATATGGAATTGTAGAGGAATTGGGAGTGCTCGCTTTCTGCGAACACTAAATGAATTGGTTTGGGATCACCATCCGGTTATGGTTGTGCTTTTGGAGACTCAAGTGTCAGGGATGCGAGTTGATTATGTGAGGAGACGGATTGGTTTCTCTAGTGTCACTAGGGTTGAAGCTTAGGGTTTCTCAGGAGGCATCTGGTTATTCTGGAGATAGGACATGGTTGATGTCGAGGTGGTCGACAGTACCTCACAGTCAATAAACGTGGTTGTGCGCCGCAACAATGAGATTGATTGGATGTTTACAGCATTATATGCTAGCCTAAATCTCAACTCTCGTGAGTAGTTATCGGAGTATCTCCATAGTGTTTCTCAAGCCTTTAATATTCCGTGGATGGTTGCCGGGGACATGAATGACATTAAAGCTAGTACGAAGAAGATTAGGGGTGCCCGGCGAGGTCTAATCATTGCAACCGCTTTTACTAGTTGGATTGATAGATGCAATCTGATTTACCTTAGGTTGTAAAAATGATATTATCCGTTTTGGACAAAAGCACTTATAATTTTGTTCTTTTCAATGGGTCACCCATTCTTGAATTGCTCCCACCCGAACACATTTAACTGTGGAGTTCTGTTAGGATTTTTACCACTTCAAAAAATGCCTCGTTGAATGTAAGGGTCTAATGTTTTTTCTTTTATATACCAGGAACTCCCTATCCCTTTTCGATGTGGGATGCTAGGATATTACAATTCACCCCCCTTAGGACTGCACGTCCCCGTGTAGTAGCATGCCAGCTCCGGTAGCCTTTCAGTCCTTATCGGCCCGCCCACGTGTCACGTGAGACGATAGGGCCCGACACTCGAAGGTGAGGAGAGTCGGCTCTAATACCATTTGTAACACCCCGACCCTTCACATGACAATGATATTGTTCGTTTTGGGTAAAAACCTTCACGGTTTTATTCTTCCCAGGGGGTCACTCATCCTTGCATTGCTCCCACCCAAGCACGCTTAACTGTGGAGTTTTGCTATGATTTCTACCACCTGAAAAAAGGCTGCGTTGAATGTAAGGGGTTCAAAATTTTTCTTTTATAGACTAGAAACTCCCTCTCCCTTTTCGATGTTGGATGCTAGGATATCACATTGGTTTTTATGAGCCAAGGTTTACCTAAACTAACTCTAAGTTAGGGTTGGCACGACTTCGCAAAAGGTTGGATCGAGCGTTGTGTATTGATATTTGGCGTAACCTATTTTCTGAAGCACGGGTCCAACACCTTCCAAGCACACATTTTGACCATTGTCTTCTGCTCATCGATGTGTGCGATGAGTACACACCAGGTTACTTCACTAAACCTTTCAAGATAGAGGCTGCATGGCTAACCCACCCTTCTCTCGATAAGTTGGTTAAAGACGAATGGCATGCCGAAGAGGAAACCTTTGTTGGAACTCTTGCCTGCTTCACCGCAGTTACTAAGAGGTGGAATGAAGAGATGTTTGCGAACATTTTTTGAAATAAAAGAAGGATTCTAGCCAGACATACTGGCGTCCAAAGGGCCTTAAACACTAGAGGGAATCCTTTTCTAGAGCATTTAGAGCCTTAGCTGATCTCAGAATATAATCGGTTGGTGCTGCAAGAGAACCTCTTCTGGTTCCAAAAATCTAGGTTGAATTGGGAGATGTTGGAGATAGAAACACTCGTTTCTACCATACCACCACTATGGTCCACTGTAGACAGAATAAAATTGTTCAATTGAAGCTTCCGGATGGGCATTGGTGTTTCGATCCAGATCAACTTAAGGGTCATGCTATTGATCACTTTCGCAAGCTCTATAGTGAGGAATGGGAGCACCCACGTCTAGATGAGCTTTCGTATCTGGCTCCAATGTTGCCTAGAGAGGAACAAACTAGCCTTGCTAAACCTATTAGGCACCTTGAGGTGAAAAATGTTGTATTCTCAATGACGACTCTTAATGCTCCTGGCCCGGATGGTGTTCAGCCCTTCTTTTTTTAGAAGTATTGGGAAATAGTAGGTGAGTCAATGGTCGGTATGGTCCAACAGGCTTTTGAGTCAGGTACTATCTCATCGTCTATGAATCAGACTCTAATTACCCTCATTCCAAAAGTTGATAATCCGGTATCTATTAATCTGTTTCGTCCCATTAGTCTTTGTAATGTATGGCTTTGGATTTTATCTAAGGTTTTGACAAATCGATTAAAGCCTTTATTGTCAAAGCTTATGAGTCTGATGTAATCTAGTTTTTTTCCTGGGCATCAAACATCCAATAATGTGGTGTTCAAGAGGTTATTCATTTTATGCAGAAGCTAAAGGGAGCTAAGGGTTGTATGATTGCGAGGTTAAATTTGGAGAAAGAGTATGACTGGCTCAGCTGGGGGTTCCCAGAGAAGGTGCTTTCTGATTTTGGCTTTCCGCCAAAATGGAAGAACTTAGTCATGCAATGTGTTACAGCGCCTTCAATGTCTATTCTTTGGTACCGGTAAGCCACACCCTTTTTTCCAATAATGTGGTAATTGTTCAAAAGGTTATCTATTTTATGCAGAAGCTAAAAAGAGCTAAGGGTTGTATGATTGTGAGGTTGGATTTGGAGAAAGCGTATGACTGGCTCAGTTGGGGGTTCTTGAAGAAGATGTTTTCTGATTTTGGCTTTCCGTCAAAATGGAAGAACCTAGTCATGCAATGTGTTACAAAGCCTTCAATGTCTATTCTTTAGTATGGGCAACCCACACCCTTTTTTCTCTCCAAAAAGAGGCATGCAGCAAGGCAATCCGCTAGCCCCATATTTGTTTATTTTGTGCATTGAAAAATTGGAAAACCTCATTAACCCATAGGTGGCCGCGGGTATGTAGAATGGTGTGAAAGCCTCAAGGAGGGGACTGACGATGTCCCATCTTTTCTTTGCCAATGATCTGATTCTTTTTTGTGAAGCCACTGTCAAACAGGCCGCGTTAATGGCAAACACTATGGACAATTTTTGCATCACCTCAGGGAAGAAAGTCAGCCTAGCAAAATCAAAGCTATATATCTCACTAAATGTTCCAAGAAATCGTGTTTCTCAATTACAAAGCATGAGTCAAATTTCTCTTTCGAAAAGCATACCTTCAAATTTGTGTTGGAAAAAGTTCAAGAAAAGTTAGCTGGTTGAAAGTCTAAGCAGCTCACCCTAACGGGTAGGACCACTCTAGTTCAGTTAGTTCTCTCATCTATCCATGTCTATGTCATGCAAACAAATATGCTCCCTGTGAGTATCTGCAAGGAGGTGGACCGATGTAGTAGAGACTTTCTTTGGGAAGATACTGTGGACACTAAGAAGCTACATCTAGTTGCTTGGAGTCAGGTGTGTAAAGCTAAAGATGAAGGTGGTCTCGGTATAAAGAAGACTAAGAACATGAACTTAGCTTTATTAGCCAAAATAGGTTGGCAAGTTGTAACGAATGGGTTGACTCTTTAGGGCAAGGTGCTAAGAAGAAAATACCTCAATAACAGTCACTCTATTTGGGATTCCAAACCTGGGAAAACTTCTTCCATATGGAAAAGTGTCCTAGCTAGCCGTGTGATTCTTGCGAAAGGTATTAAATGGATATCAGGCAATGGGTCGAATATCAAGTTTTGGAAAGACAGTTGGATTACGAACTCGACCTTATCGCAGGTATGTCCTAATGTCCCTACTTTCGACGGTAATTACTGGGTGAAAGAATATTGGGACCCAACTTCCGAGTGGCTATGGGAGAAGCTGACTCAAATACTACCACCTGATATTATAGAAATTTTAAAAAGCTTTTCTGTACGTGGGAATACTCGGGTTCAAGACTGTGTTGGTTAGCGTTTGTGGTCCAATGGTAGATTTTATGTGAGCTCAGCTTATAATGTGATTGTTGAGGATAATGACGGAATATATTTGGATAAGGGATGGGAAGACTTATGGAAACCAGTATCACTCTTGTTGGAGGCAAATTATTAAGATCATTGATTTGTAAATAATTTTTCAAAAAATAAAAACTAAACGGGGCAATCGTCGAAATAGGCTCTAAATAATTTTTTTTTTGATGTCGAACGATTAAAATAAAAATCCATGCCACCACAGTTTAATTTAGATGAATACATTTTCGGTCGATTCTTCAAATATGAACGTTGATTCTCTGAGTTGAAGCTCTGAACAAACATTCTATTGTATTTTCGATGCGATTCTCGAACATAGTGTGGATTACGATCCTTCGAGAATTGGTACCAGTAGAACCTAGACAACCTTAGTCTTAAAAGACAACTTATGAATTTGGTTCAATCTACCCGCATACTTATAGGGCTATAGCAAGACCTATGGAGTAATTATTACATAGACTTCTAGTATGACCCAGATACCCTTTTAGCGATTTCTGCGAATATACAAACCTCCCAGCGATTTTTGTAATTATAAAAATCTTGCAGCGATTTTTATAATTTTCATAAAATACTAAATTACAGTTTATACCACTAAAAAATTGTAACTGCACTCTTAACCATAATCTCAAGATCAATTTGCATTGAGCTTATGTTATTACATGCTTAACTCATCTTCCCACGTTAAGATTCTCGATACTCGCCAATTAAATTTAATTACTGACAATTTAATTTAATCGGTATTTTTAAAATTTCTTAAGCCATTTCGCTTAACTTATTTGACTGCCAGATAATTAAATCTACCTGCAGGGTTTGGCCCAGTCAAAACTTACAAGTTTTCTTAAGAGGGTATCGTCAATCCCGAACAATCAAAACGTAGATTCCGTCAATAATTAATATTCACCATATAATTAACACCGTTTTTTAACTTATCATGACTTTTGCCCATAAAAGATCGCACTCTCTAATAAATCAAAATAACGAATATTAAATATATGCAAATAATAATTATTTTGGGATCAAGAGTACAAGCACTCATAATAACCATGAGTTGTAAATTAATTTATATAGTCAGTATAACATTAATTACCCCAATGCGATTCTGTTCAATACACACAAAATGTACTAGTACAGTAAGTCGGAACAATAGACGACGATATTATATATTTTTCGAACCAAGACAGCCCTACCAAAACTCTGTGTTATAGTCATACTGATAATTTGTTCAATTTTATCTAAACTATGAACAACAAACTTATATTCCGTAAGAACCTATAATATAATCTTCTGTGTGCAAGTTGTATTATACACACCAGATTAAATATTGTACATAATACAGTACGTTCATGCATAACATTTAAAGAAATGATATTGCATACATTGCTTATTAAGATCATCATAAAATAAAAAAGTAATTTTATTAAAATAAAATTAAATACTAAAACTAAATAAAATTCATGATTTTTAATTTATACAATTCCCACATTGCAAAGTGGTGCTATGGATGGCGTGCCATGATCGTTTGATAACCCAAAGTTTTAAAGTTAAATGCAATCTAGGTGTAGATGCATCTTGTCATATTTGTGGCCATTTTTGGGACTCTACTATCCACGCGTTAAGAAATTGTTCTAAGGCAAGAGGTATTTGGGACCAACTTGTTGGACCAGATAAAGGCCATGATTTCTTCTCCCTGCCTTTGAAGAATTGGATTGATACTAACTCTAAGGCTTGGAAACATTCCTCCTCAACATCTGAACCATGGAGCTCAATTTTTCAAACTATAGTGTATTATATTTGGCACTGGCGAAACCAACTGCTATACGAGCCGAACTTCTCTGTTCCAACTACCCCTAGTCAGGTCATACTTACCCTCGTTCAGCAGAACCTCATGGCAAAGGCAGTGAAAATGTTTAAACATTGAAGCAAGAATATCATATGGAAACCCCCTCAACCCGGGTGGATGATGTTCAATGTTGGTGAAGCGGTGCCCTCTCAACAACATGTTGCAGCGATTGTGGATGTGTGTCGGGACTGGCAAGGAAATTGGGTGGTAGGATTCCGAGGCTGCATCAACATTTGTACTCCGTTGGAGGTTGGAGCTCCAGGCTATTTGGAAAGGGTTGGATATCATATCGCGTGCAGGGTTCATCAGGGGTACAATTATAACAGACTCTCGAGATGCTTTGAACAATATCGACTCAGCTAGTCCGGAGCACTCTTGTGCGTTTCTTATTACTAATATAAGACAGTTGCTGTTCATAATACGGAATGGTCTATACTCCACGCTTACTGTGAAGCAATCCAGTGCGCAGATTTTCTAGCAAAGCAGGCCGTATCGTAGCGGCAATCCTTTCATGTTCTAAACTCTCCGCTTGTGAAGGTTTCTCTTTTGCTTACCTTTGATATTCTTGGGCGAGGTCATCCTCGTACCTGGGCTTTGTAGGCCTGGTGGCCATCCTTTTGCACCAAAAAAAATTTATATTTTATTTAAAATTTTACTATATTATGTTTATTCCATCATTTGTTTATTTATATTTATTCTTTTTAATAACTTTTTCAATTTAAACATCTATTAATTCAACCTAAGTAGATTAACGCCACTAGCATCAAAATTGAGACTAGACAACTGTCTATACCTTCTTCTCAGTTAATTCTTTTGCAAAAATTAGATCAAAATTAATGATATCATTTTACCTAGTTGTGAGAAAAGAACGACGATATAGAAATCATAGTATCAATTTTTATTTTCCATTTATTAGATCTTTTCTAAGTGTATTTTGATATTGCCTCCCTACTGGAGGTTTTTTGTCCTCTCTGCTTGGAGTTGGAGGTTTGTAGTTTTTTTCTATGTAGAGATTTAATTTTTCTCACGTGGCAATTACCTTCTTTCAGCATAGAAGCATTTCTTCTTTTTTTTTTGTTTTGTTTTTAATTAGGTATCTTGTTGTATTTAATGAACTTTTTAAAAATTGAATTTATATTAAATTTTCCATTGAGGGAATCTAGCCATGAAAACGTCCATGATGCATCTAAGATGTAGTGTGATTTTATGTCACGATCCAATTTAATATATGGTGTTCGTGATTGGTCAGTGAGTTAAAACTCACAAAAAATCTCCTTCTTTTTTTCACCTTCTCATTTTGAATCTTGTCAATTGAGTTTTTTTTTTCAACATAAACTCATATAATTTGGAATGAGAATAAAGTATTTATTGAAAGAAACTACTTTTAAAAAAAAACACAATGTCGATAAATTATTTTTCAAAACGTACTCCCAAAGCAACAAATAAAGTTAACATGCAATGATATTGAAATGTACTTCTAAGTATTTATTACAGAATTTAGAACTGTAGCATTTACAACAATAGAGCTAAACATAATTTAGATTTTTTTTATTCCAGCAGTCGATTTTTTCATATAGTCAAGCGTTACCTGAAATGTTTTAGCATTCAATAGCACAACTAGTGTGAATTCAATGATATCTAAACTCTTAATTATTGCACAATGCTAGAATTATATATATATATATATATATATATATCAAACGGTTAGCCAAAATTTGGTAGGCAACGACCCTACATTTTATACGGTGAACATGATCATTCCTTATAACCACCTGCCCGTGGCCACCACCCTTATTGCCTCACCTCGCTGGTACGCTTATCGCAGGACGCCGTTTAACCCATCATTCATGCATGCATCATTTTCATTCGTTTCCATTTCCATCGTTTGTTTTTATTTTTTAACAATGTAACATATCAGGCATCCACGTGAAATAAAAATTAGTTCAAATATCATAGATTCACATGATCTAACAGAATCTTGTTTCAAAATGCTCCAAATCTAGTAAATATGTTAAAACTTTAATTAGACAACTTTTCATGTTTTAGCTGCTGTCGGCTTTAAACTTAATATAGCCGTTGTCAGTTTTAAATGTAAATCTAACAACTATCGGCTTTAAATTAGGGTAAATTACACTGACCTCCCCTGATATTTTAGTTAAATACAGTTAACCCCATTCAGTTGGACAAATTACACTGACACCCCTTAACACTTAACGCCATTAACGAAAAGAAAAATTTACCCCCGAAGCATTAAGTCTGGTAAGGGTTAGAAAAAAAAAGAAAGAAAAGAAGAAGTGAGGAAGAAGAAGCAGCGTCGTGTCAGTCGCCGTGCCACTGCTGTGCCGGTCGCCGCCGTCCACCGCCAGCAAAGAAAAAGAAGCAGCGCGGATCTCCCCCTCGCCAAATCTCATCTCTCTCTCTTTGTTCAACACACCCCAATCCCAACCCCAACCCCAAATCTCATCTCTCTCTCTGTTCAACCCCCAACCCCAAATCTCATCTCATCTCTCTCTCTTTGTTCAAGCGCCACCCCCCAAATCTCATCTCTCTCTCTCTATCTCTCTCGTTCCACCGCCGGTGCCGGCGACTCCTCCGCCGTCGTCCAGGACCATCCGCCGCTCATCTCTCTCTCTTTCTCTCGTTCCACCGCTGGTGCTGGCGACTCCTCCGCCGCTGTCCAGGACCATCCGCCGCTCATCTCTCTCTCTCTCTCTCTCTCTCGTTCCACTGCCGGTGCTGGTCGTCCAAGACCATCCGCCGCTCATCTCTCTCTCTCTCTCTCTCTCTCTCGATAATCTCTCTCTCCCGTTTTCTCTTTCTCTCTCCTCCTCCACACCACGGGAGGACATATGTGGACTGCGGTGGCGGTGGCGGTGATCGGCAATGGTGGGGGGCTGCGACGGCGTGGGTTTGGCGAGAGGTACAGTGGTGGGGGCAGAGGCGCCCGTTCTTCCTCTTCCTTTCTTTTTTTTTTTGGGAACTATTACACTCACATTTAATTGTAAATATAAATTATTTCTCAATCGACAGCGTTCGCTACCCCTTTGACGACCTAACGCAGCTAGTGAACGGATTCGATCGCCGTTAAATTACTCTGGCGAATTCAAACCGAAATATTATTGTTATGCAAACTTTATAAAAAGAAGAAAAAAAAAGAAACGGAGGCTTCTGTTAAGGGGCAAAATGGGAATATCATATTATGTAATTACTGTGCCAAACGGAGTTGGACGAAATTTTAACGGTCTGGGTTGATATGTAACAACATTTTAAACTGTAAAGGAGGTCAGTGTAATTTGTCCATCTGAGTGGGGTTAACTGTATTTGACTAAAATTTCAGGAGAGGTCAGTGTAATTTACCATTTAAATTAAATATAGCCATTGTCGACTTTAAATATAAATCTAACTAATGCCGGCTTCAAATTAAATTTAGCCATTGCTGGTATTAAATTTAGTCCACGTTAGCTTAAATATAAATATAGCAGTTGTCGACTTCAACCTAAATTTAGCCGCTGTCGGTTTTAAGTTTAATTTAGTTGTTGTCGGCTTTAAATTAAATCTAGCACACGTTGGCTTTAAATATAAATTTAGCCGTTGTCGATTTTAAATTAAATTTACTCACTATCGGCATTAAGTTTAATTTATCCGATGTCGATTTTAAATTAAATTAAATTTGTCATCGTCGGTTTGAAATTAAATCTAGTCGCTGCAGATTTTAAATTTAATTTAACTGTTATTAACTTTAAATTAATAGTTATTGTCTGTTTTAAATTTAATTTACTCAATATCAACTCTAAATTTAGTACCCATTGGCTTACTAAAATATATTTTTTTAGAAAAAATCAAATAATGGCAATTTAAATTGGTTCCAAGTTGATAAATTCATGGGAAATGCCCATACCTAATTTGGTATCCGGTGAACCCCAAACAAATTTCAAAATTAAAATATTTAAATTATTTCACCACAAAAAGTCATTTCAAAGACAAAACTCATTTTTGTGATCAAAATCAATCCTATAATTTTATGGATAGATTTTTAGTCACAATTTAAGTGAATAAATTTTTTTCACTTAATTAAATTAATTAAAATAAATTTTACAATTACGTTTGACTTGATTCTAAGATAGCCCATGCCCGATTGGATACTTAGGTAACCTTTAAGGGTATAGTTACAATTTAAGTGATTCTCAAATTCTCACTTAATTAAATCAATTCAAATAAAATTCAAAATAGTAAACTACGTTTAACTTGATTTTAATACGGTCTAATACCTAATTGGATGGGTAAGAAATTACAATTCAAGTGAATGTTAAATTTTATTTAAGTAAAATTCATAAAATTCAAATTAAAATAAAATATTGGAACTATGTTGACTTTGCAACTCATTCAAATGGGTTAATTAAAAAATAAAAATAAAAATAAAAATAAAAATTAATATATGAGTAGTAAGAGAGTAGATGTTAACTTGAGTGAGATATGCTCTTTTACAGTGATATTATAATTTTTAAATGTATTAAATTATTAAATGAATCTCTAAGATTCATCCAAATAAAATTGAGATCAAATACTGAACTACGCTTGACTTGATTCTAGTGTGGTCTCATACCTAATTAGATACGTAGGCAACCCTCAGGAGTATACTTACAATCCAAGTGAATATTAAATTTTTATTTAAATCAAAATTTCTAAAATAAAATTCAAATCAAAATAAAATTTTGAAATACGATTGACTTGATTTCAATCCAGTTCTGTGATCAATCTGGACACGTAGACAATTTTCAATGGGTACAGTCAAAAAATTTACGAATCCAAATATTCACCGAAATTAAAATTTTAAAGTATAAAATAATGGGTCATCTACCCATTATAAATAAAATAAAATAAAATTTACAATTTAAATGAATTTCGCACTCTCCAAATAAAAATAAAAAATTAATTTTTTCTTAAAAAATTACGACCGGCTTGATTCTAGTACGGGCCGTGCTTGACATAAATACGTAAATATTCTATTCAAAAAAAATATAGACGTAATTATTAGTGAACCAAAATATGTACTTAAATAAAATAGTTAAAATAAAAAGGTTTTTCCTTCATAGAAGGGATGTAATATTTTATCATAAACTAGTCCGATCTACATAATAGAAGTTCATTAAAATAAGCAAAATAATGTTAAGTAATTTAAAATTAAAATTTTGCTTAACAGTGTGCACTAGAATAATTCTTTTTAAAATATAAAAAAGCTAATCACCTCACATTGAACAATAAATAATGAATAAAAAATATATAAATATTTGTATACAAATTATAGATATATGTAAATGATAATTCTGCATCGCAAAATATGTTATTAATATTTTTATTATTTATTGCCCCATATAATAGTTATTATGACCTTAAAAAATTACCACTTTGACTTGACCTATTGATGATATTTGGAAATACTATTATTAGTAATTTATAAATTGTAATTTATAATAAAAATTATAAATATTTAACAAAAATTATAATTTATAGCTGAAATAAAAAAATAGTTAAAAGTTGTAATAGAAGTTATGAGTGCTTGAAATATATTGTAACTTATAACAAAAATTAGTAACAAAAAATTAAAAGCAGAAGCAGAAAACTTTTTTAAACACCCTCCTTGTAACAAAGGTTGCTTGTTTGATAAAAAATTTAAAAGTTAAAAAGTAAAAAAATCAAATCAAAACACAAATTTTTATAATATTCTATTCAAACATCAACTACTTTTAAAATATAATAATATGCTTTATTTATAACTTAATTACTATAATTATCAACTACATATAATTGTTAATATTAAATATATAAAAGAGATAAAATTGTTCAATTTAAACAAAAAGTAAAAAAAGCTAATTTTTTTTACTTAAACAACTAATTTCGAAAAAATTAGTTTAAAAACTAAGTTTTCAAACAAATAACTTTAAACAACATTTAATTTTTTAACTAAAAATATAAATTTTTTTTAAAACTAGTTGTGAATTTAGCCCTTTGTTAAAAAATGAATTAACAGCCCAATGTTGAACCCAACAACCTTTTTTGCTTTTTTTTAAAATTTATTTATTTTTTTAACTTTTTTAAACTTCAGTCCAAAGTTTTTATTTTTAAAATTTTTTAATTACCAGTAAGCTAGAAAACTAAAAAAACTTAGATAGAAAGTAATTTTCAAACATTTTTTTTACCTTTAATGAACTTTCTAATTATGATGGAAACTTTTAATTTTTAAAATATAAAAAATTGAAGGGGATTTTAGTCAAATAATCAAAAAAATAAATTTTAACGCGCAAAATTCATTAACAAAAATTTTAACACACAATGTTTAATTACGTAATTTCTCTTAAAAATACCATACAAATAGATAAATGTATCTGTTTTGCATAATAAATAGATAAATTTATCTGTCTGCTTATTTATACCTTATAGATAAATTTATCTATCTACTTATTTATACCTAATAGATAAATTTATCTATTTGCATATCAACACAGATAATGTAAACTAATAAATTTATCTATATTCTTTATACATGTTTTGAAAAAGCACATAGATAAATTTATTTATGTATTTTTTACGTACTTTTAATAAAATAGTTAAATTTATCTGAGTTCTTTACATGTACTTTTAATAAAAGACAAATAATTTATCCATATTTTTTATCTGTATTTTGAAAATACACAAATAAATTTATCTGTTATATGGCATTTTTGTCTCAAAAAGATCTTGCATGTTAAAACTTTTATAAAAATGGATCTTACTCGTTAAAAAATTTTAAATACAAATAATTTATTTTTATTTTTCATACATGTTTTGAAAAGGTACAAATAAATTTATCTATTTTAAAATATTTTTGTCCAAAAAAGATCTCACATATTAAAAAATCTTATACTAGATGAAAAACAGTAAATGGCCTATAAATTGAACCGTTCTTCAATTTTTCAAAAACTAAAAAAAATAAACTTAAGCTTTTGTTTGGCAAACCAGTTTAAAGTTGACTTTTTAGGTTTTTTGATTTAAAGCTAAAAAAGCTAAAAAAATCTCATTTTTCAATTTTTAATTTTTTCTCAATTGATTTTTTATTTTTTTGATAATAATTTTTAATTTTATTTTTCTACATATAAAATTAAATAAATTTTAATTTTATCCATTCAACATAAGATAAGTGTAATTCGGTCAATTTCTTTAGTGACTTATTTGATTTTTTAAGTGATTATTTTGTAACTAAATAAATTTTTAACTTTTTTACTTAAAGTAATTTAAAACAAAAAATGCACTGAGGTTGCCAAACGAGCGATGGAGTCACTATTTTACCCAATCCATAATTGAAAGGACAAAATTTATTTCTATATATTTATGATTTTTAACGATTAAACCAACTCCCCCCCCCTTCCCCCTTTTACATGGGGGATTAGCTATTAACTATTAGTTTTTGATTATATATATATATATATATATATGACCAAAATGCCCCACCTAAAGCACCATTAAGATTTTGACGAAAATAATTAAGGTGGCGATTTATGTCTAACCTTATTTTATCACGTTGGTTAATTATTTATTTTTTTAACAATGACTAATAAAGATGGATAATTAATCGAAATTAAATTATTTAAATATTTTATTAAAAGAAAAAAATTAAATATTTAATATATATTAAATTAATAGCTCAATGATTCTTTCTTAATTTGATTTATAAAATATTAAGATATTTTTATAAATTTGAAACAAATTTATACTATTATAATAAAAAATAATCAAAATAATTACAAAATTTAATGAAACTCGTTCCATATTTTATTTATTTTATTAATGAGATTAATATGAATTACTATTTATTTCATAAATAGCAAATATGTAAAGATAAAATAATTTCGCATAATTTTTTATTTTTTTTGATAACTACTCACTTTGTAGTTCTACGTAACTTACCAAATAAATCCTCAATAATATTATATTTTACTTTTTTTAAATTTTTTTAACATATGTAACATTATCAAATTATTAAAAAAATACTACACTGCGGGCCGCAAATCTAGTCCAATGAGATGAGAACACGGAATCCTTTGCCATTTTGTTTTTGAAAAATTTTTCATGAGAATTTAGGCTTTATTTGGTTTAAATTTCGTTAATTTTGCTTATTTTTTGATAAATTTTTTTATCACTTTTTTGAATTATTTATGAGTTAAATCGGAAAAATAAAAATTTTGATCCAAAAGATAAAAAAAGGTTCATTAAAAAAGAAAATAAACAATATAAAATTTGTCTTAGTCTATGTTTGGACTAAAAAGTTTAGTGACTTTTTTTTAAAGCATTTTTTTATTATTTATTATTTTTTTATTTAAATTTTTTATTTATTTAGTTGTTTGTGATAAGAGAATTCAAAAAAATTGACCAAATTTTTAAAAAAAATCATTAAAAATAAAAAAAATAGAAAAAATCCAAAAAGCCTACTAAGTTGGTTTTTTTTGTCTTATATGAATTTTTTAAGATTTTGATAAAAAAATTTTATCCTTATGTTTCTTACACTCATTTGGACTAATGCTAAATTTTTTACTAAAGATAAAAAAAAGTCATAAAAAAAAGTTAGTTCAAACACAAATTTATTGATTTATTTTGACTTATTTTTATATTTTTAAATTATTTTAATATTTTAATTAAATTTTTTTATAATTTATTTCAATGAAAAAAATTTAAAAATATAATAATTTAACTAAATAATATTTTTTTATTAAAAATAAAAATAAATAAAATAAAATAAATAAATAAATAATTATCCGGGCCTTACCGCCTTAGTAAATTGGTTTGGTATTATAAGATATCAACTTGCAAAGCCTCCGTCCTCCCCTTCCTCCAAAACCTGCGCTGGCAAACCTCAAAAACCTCTCTCATTGTCTTTTCTTCTATAGCACACACAAAGAAAGTGAAAATTCAACTGCAATAAGACGAACCAAAACCAAAACCAAAACCAAAACCAAAACCAAAACCAATTAAACCCTAGGGGTTTCGATGAATTGTTAAATCTAACCCTACTTCGAACAAACATTAGAGATCGCTCTAATCCGATCTTGTTTGTTCCATCACTCCCTCGCTCGAAGGTAAGAACTTCACCGATTCATCCATTGATTCAATTCATATTTGGTTGTTGTCAATCAGTTCATTGCATTCTATTCAGAATCAATTTATGCAAAAAGAAAGCTGTATTTGCGTAGTAGTTTTGAAGGACTGAGCGATTGAACTGAGGCTGATCAGATTTTCGAGTTTGTGGCTAGGGTTTCAGTACTGAAAATTGTAATGGACGATCTCGAGAAAGCTATTCTTATAAGTTTTGATGAATCGGGGACCGTTGATACGGTACTGAAATCACAAGCTGTTGCTTATTGTCAACAAATTAAGGAGAATCCGTCGATATGTAGTATATGTATTGAAGGTCTCCGTCTTTCTAAGATAGTTCAAGTCCAGTTTTGGTGCCTGCAATCTCTGCATGAAGTGCTTCGTGTTCGGTATTCTTCCATGAGTCCGGAAGAGAAATCTTTTATAAAGAACTCTGTGTTTTCCATGGTTTGTTTCGAGGCTAGTGATGATAAGAACTCTGTTAGGGTTTTGGAGGGTCCTGCATTTATCAAGAACAAGCTTGCTCAGGTTTTAGTCACTTTGATTTACATAGAGTATCCATTACCTTGGCCATCAGTGTTTATTGATTATCTGCCCCACCTGAGCAAAGGTGTAGGGGTGATTGACATGTTTTGTAGGGTTTTAAATGCTTTGGATGATGAAGTGATTAGTTTAGACTATCCCCGGAGTGCCGAAGAGATGGCTGTTGCAGGGCGACTCAAGGATGCAATGAGGCAGCAATGTGTAGCTCAGATTGTCAGAGCATGGTATGACATTATCTCGATGTATAGAAATTCTGATCCAGAAGTATGCACCAGTGTTTTAGATTCAATGAGGAGGTACATTTCTTGGATTGATATCGGATTAATTGTGAATGATGCATTTATCCCCCTATTATTTGATCTAATTTTGGTCAATGCGTTGCCCGATAAACTTCGAGGTGCTGCTGTTGGTTGTGTCCTGGCGGTAGTTTCCAAGCGTATGGATGCAAAGCCCAAGATCAGGCTTTTGCAGAGCCTTCAGATAAGTAGGGTTTTTGGTTTAGTAGGCGAGGATAATGACTCTGAGTTGGTTTCAAAAGTAGCAGCATTGCTTACTGGATATGCCACTGAGGTTCTAGATTGCTCCAAACGTTTGAATTCTGAGGACGATGTTGGTGTTCCAGTGGAGCTTTTAAATGAGGTTTTGCCCTCTGTTTTTTATGTCATGCAAAACTGTGAAGTTGACACAACGTTCAGTATTGTGCAGTTTCTTTCTGGTTATGTTGCCACAATGAAGACCTTTTCCCCTCTGAAGGAGAATCAGCTGCTTCACTTGGGTCAGATACTGGAAGTTATTCGTGCTCAGATTCAGTTTGATCCTAGTTATCGTGATAATCTTGATACACTAGATAAGATTGGGAGAGAAGAGGAGGATAGGATGGTGGAGTTTCGGAAGGATTTATTTGTGTTGCTTCGTAGTGTAAGTCGTGTAGCACCCGATGTTACTCAGGTTTTTATCAGGAATTCGTTAGCTGGTGCCATTGCATCTTCTGCCAATACCAATGTTGAAGAGGTAGAAGCTGCACTGTCCCTCTTCTATGCATACGGAGAGTCGATAAGTGATGAGGCAATGAGATCTGGAAGTGGTCTTTTAAGAGAGCTGGTTCCATTGCTCTTGTCGACTAGGTTTCCTTGCCATTCTAGTAGGCTAGTCGCGCTTGTGTATCTTGATACTATAATAAGATATATGAAGTTTGTTCAGGAGCATACTGACTATATACCTATGGTTCTGGCTGCCTTTCTCGATGAAAGAGGGATACACCATCCAAATATCAATGTCAGTCGAAGGGCAAGTTATCTTTTCATGAGGGCAGTAAGATTGCTCAAAGCAAAGCTTGTTCCTTTCGTAGAGACAATCTTGCAGGTATTAAATAAAAATCTAATTATCAATTACCTTGCTCCATAAAACTCAAATCCTCGGATCTCTCTCTCTCTCTCTCTCTCGTTCTCTG
>JAOTRH010000024.1:4061270-4074710 GCA_034768845.1 Heliamphora exappendiculata | reverse complement strand
CAGTAATTTCATAAATTGCATATCTAGATTTAGTGCGATATTAAAAGGTTTTTCTGAAAAGATTTTTATATTATCCACTGCTAGAAAAGAAACCCAATTCTCCCCCCCTCTTGGGTTGCCTGTTTACTAACAAAACCGGTGGACCCTCCGACGATCAAGTCAGGCAAGGGGTTTTAGAGAGAAGGAAGAGCTTAAGAGAGTATTTTGACAGAGTTTTGGCTTAGTTCATAGAGCATACCATTCATTCTGAGATTGTTGGCTATTTATAGGTAGAAATATACTTGACCCGTTTGTGAAATTCGACCCGACCCGAGCAGGTCGGGTTGTACTTCATCTCTCTGATCAATGCATAGAATTAATATCCTGATAGTGACTTATCAGTGCCATCATTAGATACCTCTACAAAATTTTTCTGCAAGTGCATTTTTTCATGTCAAGATGTACATCAGCATTCAGGTCTAGCTTGGGCTAAACTACAAGCCTAATTTGGGCTAGCGCTAAGCCTTCCCTATTGGGTGTCCTGGCCCCTGAATAGACCCACTTGCAACTGATCTTCTATCATCATATCACATTTCTGATATGCGTGTCGTGGGACATGATCCTAAATAGCAACCACATAGCTCGGCCCCAGGGTTCAGGCATCCTATCTTGCTCGGCCAATAGTGCCGAGCATTAACCTTACGGTGCCGAGCAATACCCATGGTCGGGCTGAAATCTTTCCAAACTCGGATCTAGGGTGTGCGTGGGCCATACACCCCTGAGGTCTCCAAAGCCCGAACATAGTCTCGTATAGCTCGGCTGATTGTCCGAGCTAATACGGCTGATTGTCCGAACTAATACACGCATGCCGAGGTACGTGCTGTGGTGGAATGGATTCTCACGTTGTACGGCCTCCCACATGTACTCCATGTGGACCTGATCGGATCTTGATCCTTCTCAATACATATTATAAGTATGTATATATATCTTGTACTGAAATAAAGAAATGGTGGGATTTCAGTTTCCATTACAGGAGTGAGATGCTGACCTCTTATCTTCTTGATCTATTCGTTTGATAAGCAAGGCCCACCTAAGCCCGCCCAAAAGCTCGAGGAAAAGCCCTGGCCCGAGGCCCAAGACCGTAGCCTAAGACCGAGCCCTTTACCCCTAGGGCCTAGAACTACCCCCAGACAAAAAAGCCCAGCCTAGCTCAGCCCGAATATTTGGCGAGAGCCCGCCGGGCCCGGCCCGGGCTTGGCCGGCCCGGTCCACGATCGGGCCAGGCCGGGCCCAAATTACACCCCTACACTATACTTACCTATTGGGATGCGTGGAGCCTAATAAGAACCTGAACACAAAACAATAGAAGTCTACATTAGCTGGGCGCTTGAGCGTCGGCACTCCATAATCCAGCGCTACGCTCGAGCGCTGGGTTGCACTGTGAATTCTAGAATGTGGCACTAATAAGGCGCCCGACAAGCGCTTGAGCGTCGCCGTGCCAAAATGTTTTTTAATCTAAACTATTTATAGCGTTTTGGGTTCTTTTATCATAAAGGGTTGTCATAGAGTCTTCAAAAGGTCATGAAAATTGTTGAAAACTTTGTAATTTGTATCTTTGCTTAATATAATGAAAACTTGCAGCATTCGTGGACGTACACGTTCTTGCCAAATCACGTAAATCTTGTATTTCTTGTGTGATTGTTTCTCGTGTTTGCTCTTCATCTTGTTCATGATCATTATCTCAAAGATCCTGTTAGGGGTTTGTCCTTAACCCTAACATTACCCAAATTTAGCACTTCCCTAAATAATATGTAATCAATTTGATCATCCCAATTTTTGTTTCGGTAGAATAACATTTGTTATAACTAAACCAAATCAAATAAGAACACAGATTTATGTGGTTCAGCTTAAAGCCTACATCCACAAGAAAATATCGACAAAGAATGCACTATGAAATAGGAGAATGCTTGGTCATGAACATATCATAAGAGAAGCGGAGGTTAAATACAAAACACCAACTGACTACTTCTTCTCTTCCTATTGTACTTTGAAATGATGTCACTTCAAGTCGTAATAGCCACAAACCAAACATACATGCAATCCAAGTGATGCCCTTCTATTGTTTCCATTAGCTTCACCAAAATCAATCATTCTCACCAATTTTCTACTCTACATAACAAAGAATTCCTCTTGAGTTCCTCTCATATAAAGATTTTTTTTCAATAAGGAAATTTTGTTTTCCTCTCTTAAAATCGTCAACTGGTTCCTCAAGAGATTTATTCATTTTCCCTGTACAAACATCCAAACAACTACTATGCGAAGGAAAACAGGTTCCAAGGTCATTCACTTCAATATCTAGCCCTTCTGTCTATATCAACTAGTAAGAATACATAATGGTTCTTGTTCATTATTAGCACAGAATTCTATCAAAGGAAGGTGTAACAAGAACCAAATCAAATATCAGAGCCAAAAATGAATGTTCTTTTTATCCACACTTATTTTCTTTTCCTTTTACCAATTCCTACTTCCCCCAAGTTAATTTTTGGTATACGTAATGAGCAGTTTTATAAGCGCGTGCAATCGCATCTTACTTAGTTACCTAGATCACAACACTTGGTTTGTCTCCGTGCAACACATTCGTGAAGTTGACAACAGAAAAGGTCTTCCATATTTGTTCATCAGAAGTACATACAGAGGTTTTTGTGCTGTGTTACTCTAATTTGGCACAATTGTTGCCAGAATCTGCCCAAGTTCACTTTGAAAACCACATTCTATATATCTCATAATGAGTGGTAGGTAGTAATTGTGCCTCTTGAAGATTCTACACTTTCCTTCTAAATCTGATGACTACATTTCGCACATCATAAAGATGTTCGCATCGGACAAATGACTGTGAACTCACATTTGTTCTGATTAGAACTGCAACCAAGTTTGTGACTAACCCAGCAAATTATCTCAATATAAATTTTCGCGATGATTTGTTTGTTAAATACAAGCTGTGTTATTAGACTTTATTGTACTTGCTTAAGAATCTTTTCTTTGGGTGATGTACTGGAAACTCATTTAACAAGAACTTCAAAGACTGTCCTATTACCACCATCAACCGGACTAGCCACGGCATCATGCTGTTTTGCACACTAAGCTCAAAAATTAACTTCTAATCCGGGCATCAAATTTATCCAAACCTTGTCAAGGCGTGGGCCAAACCAACTCAAAGTGAAGCAATTTATACCGAGCAAGAACCTGCACTAGAATAGGAAAAGCCAGACATTCTTTCTTTTCAGAATTTAGCCAGCCCGAACTATTACTGATTCAAACAAAGAGGCGGGCTCAAATCTTCCTCTGTTGAAGGACCAAAACTTATCCTTTATCTTCTTCATACCATCTAGGAGAAAGGATGACACAGAATAGCATGTCGTTTTGGAACTATTCATAAGCGCGCCATTTACAAAAAAAACTGCTAAGGAATGATACCATTTCATCCCAATTTTTTATTATTATTATGGTTCGCTTTTGTGCATTTTATTCATTGATATTATAAAACAATTTGATCCAGAGCATTATTGGCACATTTCTCCCAAATTTTTTTTTCTCAAATTTCAAAAGTTCATCACGAAAAGATAAAAAATGAAGTATAGCTTGGGAGATACGTTCATTTTCTTATACGAAAGCATCAAATGAATACAAGTGATTTACTCAAGTCATAAAGCCATCAAATTCTTCTAGGAAGCAAATTAAGTGGCATCCTATTACAAAAGAATGGAACTTATGTACACAGGGAGATATGCTTCAAGATTGGCTTATGATATTTTCAGTTATTAAAACAAAGCATCTGATCCTCTAATCCTTAAGTCCTGTCATAGTCATTTATTCTATTCTCTTAAATATACCATTATCTCTAATCTCACCTGTGATATTCCAATTCCTTTCACAGTAGTGGAACTCTAATATAAATATCTAATGCATCTGGGCAGATGACAACACTTGAGAGCAGCAAGTTAGGCATACCTTATTTAGTGTCATTGTTTCAAGGTGTGTGAAGGACAATGGCATCAATGAAGGCTGAAAAACCTGTTGGCACTCAACTCTTTGGGAACGCAAAAAAGGAGCCTACTGCCAAGACCAGTGATAGTGCATCGAAGACCTCAGGTTCTAAGGCAGCCCCCAAGAAGGCTGCCCCAAAGTCCAATTCAGAACCTAAGAAGAAGGTAGGCCTTATTTTCACTTTTAAAGGGGGGGAAAAAAACTGCACCTAACCATCTCACTTAGCACAATATCATCTGCTTTGCGTGTGTTACATCTAATAATCAAGTGTTCAATAATTTTGCAGGCAAAAGGTGGAAAATCAGGAGCGAAGCACTAACAAATGCCTTCATTTTGCATAAAAGGAGCTATGTTAGATCTTCCTATGGATCTGAATCCTTATTTCCCTTTTGATGTTTGTTCGTTTTTTTTTTTGGCTTGGTAGCTAGTCAGTGCGGTCATATAGGACTTGGAACTTTCATGTAAGCTAGTTTGCTTGGCTTAGCCTAAGAAATAAAGATGGATACTTGAAAGGAAGCTTCTGCATCTTGTAGATCAATGTTTTGACTATGCTCACAAAGGTTGATTGGGTGCAAACAACCTATCAAATTGCCGTTAACTTTGATCGCAATGATAGAGTCAAGGTTGAAATGACTCTTAATTAGGCTGCGTTTGGATCATGAAGTTATGTAGAGATTTAATGGTGGAAAAGCCAAATAAAGAGATGAGAAGAAATTGGCTCGGTACTTCTATTGAGACAATGAAAAATCAAGTAATCGATCTAAAGAAAGAATGAAGAGAGAAAGAAACAAGTAACGGACTGCTGCACTCTCCCATGTACTTTCAAGAAATTCTATTCCCCTTTTTTTGTTTAGCACCTCACTTTCTCCCCTGTTGTTAACCCAATATGCACATGATCCTGAAATATTATTTTGTGTAGAATAAAACAGTAGTTTTATTGGTTATTCACTGCCAGTTTGTTTCTTGGCTTCTCTTTTCTTTTTATTTTCTTTAGATGTTTACAATTTTTTGAAAGCAACTATTGGATAACTTAATATACATTGTTGAGTCCATTTCCTAACAACTGAAGTTTTTGAGATAATTGGTAGCTTAACAAACACAGTATCACAACTCTAGTTCCAAAAGGTCCTGAGTTCAAGTCTTATGATGTATGTTTTCCTGTTGTATTTGTTATTATGTACTATGTGTGTTGGCGCATCTATTCGGCTCAATTTGTTTGCCTCTTCATGTGCGAGACAGCATCACACATGAAGGAGAGTGTTGGATAACTTAATATATGTTGTTAGACTTATTTCCTATCAACTTAAACTTTTGGAATAATTGACAATTAACAGCAACCAAAGGCATATTTGACAATAGTATTGTTGGGACCGAAACCACACACAAAAGCACAAAGAACCATCAAGCAAACACAAACATAACAGAGATAAAACTGGTTCAATAAGAATGCCTACGTTCACAACCCATACTAGGATTTTCACTATGTTAGAATGGGTAACGGTACAAGATCATCATACCGGCGGCTAGGGATACAGACAAGATATATCCTACAACAAAAATTGACTACTAGGGTTACAAATCGCACACCACCGAGCTAATTTCCTTCAGACTCCACCGATCTCCGTCCTAACAGATTTTGGCAATGCCGAAATAAACCACAGCGTCACCACCTCCGTCCAGACTCCAGTCAAGGCTTTCAGAACTTTTTACCAAAGTCCAGACTTCAGCCATGGCAATCCAAACTTCCTTCGCCAGTGAGCTACAATGCTCATATGTCCACCACTCTTCGAACTCCGATCATGATCGTTCGAACTTCCTTTGCCAGTGAAAGAAATCTTCACAATTCCAACAAGTCTCTCCTCTTTGGAACAAATGAGGAGAAGAATATGACAATAAATTTATGTTTTCATATTAATTTTGGTTTTTTAAAGAAGGGTATAAAAAAAACCATAAGAGCCCCTATTCTTATTTTTTTTAATAATGTTCACACCGAGGAAACAATAGTAAATCCCGTTTAAAAAATGTTAAAAAAAAAAACCCCTCATAAGAGGGTGGATCCTAACAATTCTTACACTTCTGGACCATCAACCTAGTGAAGAAATTTAACCGACAGTGGAAAGAGGGACACGAGTAGTCACCTTAAACAAGCTTCAAATATAACATGTTGGGATTATTCCACCAGCAATCCAAGCATAAGTAAAATCTATTGAAGATAACATGTTGGCATTATTTCACCTAATAATGTACGAAAACACAAAGAAAAAAACCAGAATTATTGGAATTATAACCATGTACATATACATGTCAACCTGTTCTAAAATAACGCAAGGAAAAGGGGGGATGGAACTCATATGGAAGGGAAAAATCTGAATGTTACTGTTTACTAGTGAAAATTTACTCTAGATCTTCTTGGGATATTTACAAAGATGAATGGATTTGAAAACCCAAAAAAGATGGATTAAGGTTATCAGTAAGCTGATCTGAAAATGACTAAAATGGGCTGACACTGCGAGCCAACTTCAACATGAATTCGGGTATGAGTCGTTTTCTTGGAGGAGCCACTGCATCTTTGGCAAGGGCTTCTGAATCTCCAGCATGAATGTAACCAACTAAATCTTCAAACATTTGATCTTTTCCACCTCTCATTGGATCCTGAATAACATATGAACTACACATATAAGTGCAGAAAACAAGATAAAACATGTTTTCTTTATAAACAGGAATCACAGGCCAAGAGAAAGAACATGAGAATCGTTATGTCCAGTACTCAAATTGTGTACACCAATGTGGAAAGAGAAATTACAAGACAGTAAATGAGCAAGTGTAAATAAAGAGAACACATGAAAAAAAGAAAAAAAGGCTAAGTGGTCAAACATGCATGAAAAAGTACAAACAAACTGGTCAAGATAAGATAGATGCTATTAATAAGGACAGCCCAGGTAAAAATTGGAAAACCCCAAATCATTTCAAGAAAAGAAAGTTCAAATTTGCGTCGGATATCCAATATGATATTTAACGAACGTGTAAAGAAGAGGAATCCGAGGGAAAGTTCAAATGGTATCCGAGGATAGGAGAGAATGGTGAAGAAGCTTAGTGAATTAGTGGAGCCTTGAGAAACTAGAGTTTCGAAAGAATGACAAGACAAACCAGGTGCTTGCCCAATGTTCCAACACAATTTGCATCCAAGAGAAACGGAAAGAAACATCCCTTTCAATTGATTACCTGCAGAAACATATCTGTGTGTGTCCGACCTTCATACAAAATTGATTCAGCTTTCACTCCAACTCTTTGCAGAGTATCTGCAAAATTCTTACTGCACACAAGAACATTGATTAAGTTAATGGACCATTGCAATGGAGCAACATCTACATATTTTTATTATAGATGCAATGAACACGTTGCCAGTTGTTCTTTGATGAAGAAACTTGATAAAAATATAGTTACTCAAATGCCCTCTCAGGACGATGTTATCAAACCAACATTTACCCGTGCTCGTCTATAGTACAAGAAGCATATGCAAAATGTACATTGCTCCCATAAAAAGGGTGCCTTGAAGGTTTATTCTGATATTTATGTTGGGTAGGGTTATTTTGGATAATCTGTATGATTCTACCTTTGATATAAATACATGATTAGGTAAAGAGTTTCTCTCTCTCTCTCTTCTATTCTCTCTTCATCTTCACCAACTACGCAACACTGGAATCCTTAATTTATAATTCAACTTGATATTAGAGCACTCTCATCCAAGCCAAGATGTTATACAACATCAGGGATTGTAGAAAGGCAACAATGCCGAACGATGATCTTTGGTGCGCATGCCTCTCAAACACATTGTATTTACTTTTCACGTGCCCCTTCATACACTTGTACATATGTTGCCCTCTTGTATTAGAGCCTGTTCAATGAGATTTTAATTTACTAATACTAAGCATGTTTCTCAGCAAGGTGATACTTACTCTAGGGAGTTATGATACTTGTGTGGAGGAGTCTTTTACCCTGTCTTTGATACTTGGTAAAATGATCGACATCAATATTTATATATATCGACATCAATATATATATTTTCCTTGTTCCTTTAGAAGTAGCTACCTCAGCAATCTTTATCTTGGAAATTGATTGCAAGGGGTAAAATGAAGCTATCATACATCAGCTCTTGGTTATAACATGTTAAAGGGATGGTCTTTAGTTCTAAAATATTCCTTCTAAGAAAGTATTTCTCCAAAGTTAATTGTCCATAAAATAAAAGAAATTCTCTTCTTTTATACAAACCAAATGTGATTCAATTAAAATCTTTCCTTGTTTCTCTTGGATGTTTTTTCTGGCTGACGACATTAAATCCTAGAGGTGCTTCTGTGGAATAGCTTCTAACATTCTTGTTTTTGGCAACAAGTGATGGTTCCAACTTTGAAGCATTTTTCTGCTTTTCTTGGCCTGTGTTCCTCTTTTGTGTGCTTCTTTTGGAGCAAAACTATGAGGGATGGTCTTTAGCTCTAAAATATTCCTTCTAAGAAAGTATTTCTCCAAAGTTAATTTTCCATAAAATAAAAGCAATTCTCTTTTATACAAACCAAATGTGATTCAATTAAAATCTTTCCTTGTTTCTCTTGGATGTTTTTTCTGGCTGAGGACATTAAATCCTAGAGGTGCATCTGTGGAATAGCTTCTAACAATCTTGTTTTTGGCAACAAGTGATGGTTCCAACTTTGAAGCATTTTTCTGCTTTTCTTGGCCTGTATTCCTCTGTTGTGTGCTTCTTTTGGAGCAAAACTACGAGTAACAAAGCAATTTATTCCAAGAATTGATATTTGTGGGATTGGATGCCTTCGTTTTTGTTGTGGTTTTGATGAACGGCTGGTGCAAATGGGTATTATATGTCAGTTCATTTGCATGCCTGAAAATGGATATGCCTATTTTTGTATCCTTACAAATATTTTGAAGTTAGAAAGCCTTCCCCTTTTCTATTCTTAATTTGTCTCATTTATTGGAGCTTCCAGAACTTGTGCTCATTTTCTATTTCAGTTTTTATTCCATTTTTGTCAATGATGAATATTGTACCGTACCGATCAGTACGGGCCAGTATATACTGTTTAGGATAATAATCAGTAATGTAACACTCTTAATTCCTTTCCGTCTGGTTGTACCAAAAAATACCGGATCGTACTGATCGACATTCTTAGTCGAAAAGATTATTCATATACAAATGATTTTTCATGAAATTGCCTGAATTTAATAAATAAGTTGAAACAATCTGCAGAAGTAAATCATGGTCAAATGGGAAATTGAATAATCTGCCCTAATACCTTTAATTCGCTAGATTGTAAAACAATCATGACTTGTAAGTGTAGTTGTGGTAATCCTCAATACCCTTTATTGAGGATTTCAATTAAAGTGATTATGGTGAAATTAGTCTGTAGTATCTTTTATTCTGTTATGTTAATATGTGTTTTGGGACTTTTCTGTATGCATAATACTTTACTATGCATTTCAAATTTTCATTTACTTTCTCCGAACTAATATTCATCTGCACTTATCAATTGACCTTTTATTGAGGTTAAGCACATGCAGTCTGCAGAGGACATGCCCGGAACTAGTTATTAAAAAACAAAGCAAGATAGAAAAGAAAATCATAGCCAGTCACTGCAATACATTTGAGAGAAGACGTGGACCTGGCATCTGATGGAATGGAATAATCTCCAGTGCCATGAAAAAGAATCATAGGAGGTAGGAGAGAAACTGCATTTCTAATGTCCGGGTCTTGTACCACTACTTCAGGGGAAAATCGTCGCAAAGATTGTTCACCCTCCATTATGCTGTAAAGCCAATAAAAATCATGAGGTCATATGGGATGTCAGGAATGAGATAAATTATTGACCAAAACAATTCATGTCGACGGTGAACACTAGGGAAATGATGAAGATATGTACCTCAAAAAGATTGAACGATACAGACCTCGATTATGGAAATGATCTACTAGGTTAAACAGATTGTACCTGTTGACAAAGTCAATGAGTATAACTGCAAAAAATTTCTAATAATACTTCACAAAAAGAAAAAGAAAAAAGAAAAAACAGAATTTATTTGAGAAATGAAATTGCTGAATAAAAGTTGGGGAGAATACCATCTAGTTTTTTTAGCGTTAGGATTAAAAATAAATAAAACCATCCTGCATCGTATGAACTAGTAACCAGCATCCCTTCTTTTTTTATAAATACTAATAACCAACATCACTTTGCAACTCCTCCATCTTTGCTTGAAAAAGAAAATATTCCTTTGCTACCTTTCTTTCAGCTCCTAAGCAACAGATCCTACTGCCTAAGAAGAGCCATTAAGAGGGAGGGATCCCTTTTACGGGAATTCATGTTGATTGCCTAACTTCGGTACTCTCAAGCCTCACACTACAACAAGAATCCAAGTGACTAAGAACGTCCACTGTGCACTGAGACTACTCAAAGATAGAACACCATAGAAACGTCAATGACTTTATCATAAATCTTGATTTCACTACAGCGAAAAAGAGCCCGGGATAGTGGAAATTGATTTGTTCTCTGCTTCCAAAGTCATTCGTATTTGCCCAAGTTTGAACTGCAGACGACTATCAGTAACATAAGTTTGTAGTGTTACTATGGACCATTTGACTTTCGTACTTCCAATATATTTATCAACAGAACTTGTGACTCTCTCACTCTAGTTGATGACTTTAGCATCCCAATATGACAGTCAAGTGTTGCAGTTACATGATTATAAAAAAAATGGAGTGCAAGTTTTGGAAAAGCTTATAAAAAAGAAAAGAATCTTGGTTCCAATATCAAGAGGGCCACCAATCAACAGATTTGGTTAGGTATCTATCTCCCAAACAAAATATCCAATTACTCTTGACTATACTTGCTACGTATTTCCTCACATCCAATGGTTCACATGAACTCCAATGTGCGGAGATATCTCATTACTCAGCCATCCAACAATTAACAATAAGGGAAAGAAAAAAGGTTTTACACTAATTTTTAGAATTCTAACATGAACTCACCCTCCGGATAAACCAAAATAAGCCTTTATCTGGGACAAACTCCAGGAAGTTCTCTCTCCTTCGCCAGCCTCTTTAATTGCCTGCTCCAAGAGAGCACAAGCAGCAATATGGGCACCAGCTGACTGTCCCATTAAATAGATTCTACCAAAAGCATAATCAATAAGTGGTATGATTACAATGGGATTACAAAATAATAATAACAATAATTTACTACCTGTTAGGATCACCTCCATATTCAGCAATATGATGGCACACAAATGAGATACCCTGTGAAGCATCCTCTACCATGTCACTCATTGTCCCCTGAGGGAAGTTTCTGATGCAAAAGTCAACCATCAGACAATTGTTACAGGTAACAAAGTTTTACACACACGTGAAAAATGCATATTTCACACGGGTAGTGCCCAACAGAGGTGCAATGCTGAAGAAATGAAAACATGTATTGAGATTACATCCATAAAATTGGTAAGGAACAGTTAAATCAACACTGCGCATCTGCACATTGTATTGAATTTTTAAATTTTGTTTAATTCAGTGCTAGGGGAAAAACAATGAAACAACAATGAAACAGTTCGACGCAGAAAAGCTGGTTGTTAACTAGTTAAGTTACTAACACTTTTGAATTTGAGGATTTGATAGAAAATCAGAAAAAATTGACTAAAAACTGCTTCTGGTACAAAGAAAGAGAAACAGTTCATTCTTGTTAACCAAAGGGTGTTGACACGGTTCAGAGGGGCAGAGATATCCTAAGCAACCAAAGGGTAATGAAGTAGACAGGTTGTTAACTTGTGCGTTTGACATGTTGACTTAAGAATTTAACGCTATAAGAAATGTGATAGATTAATTTCAAAGTTTCATCTTATTAGATTGTAATCAACCGATTCCAAGTAAATGTTTGTATATTTCAGTGATCATTATATAATTTTGGCTTATATTTGCATTATTAACAATGCTTTGAACGTTAGATCTTCTTTTGTGGGTAAGGCATTTAAGGTTATATCATACTAGGTTCTTGGCACACGCATAGCGTGTGCAATTTTAATTTATTGTAATTAAAATATAAAATTAGATTTTTTTTTTTTTAAAAAGAGAGAAAAAGAAAAGAGAGATGATAATTTTTTTAAAATAATAGTTGAAGCGGTTACAATATTATAAGAAACAACTGAATCAATTACGAAAAAATATAGTAATGGAATGGTGTAATTTTAAAATTATGCTCTCAAATTTTAAAATAAAATAGAGTTGTAGACTTGCCAGGGGTATTTTGGGTAAAAAGAAAGTCCACAGCTTCAAATATGAAGGATACCAAGTGAGTACTCTCCTTTAATATAATAGTATAGAAAAGAATCCTAATCTGTCCATAGAACGTTACACAAACGGAGAATTGAACACGACTTTATGTACTACAGACAGCAATTTTACGCTTCAATTGAAATCATATCACCTGTAATCTATGCAGGCGACTATGATGTCTCGTTCTGATAGCTGTAGCCCTAACAGAGAGCCCCATGCTTTATAGCTGCAACAACAAAAGGATTCAAAACTTGCTGGGAACAAATAAGCATGTTTCTAAGTGGCAGAGTGCATGAGCATGACAATAACAAGGGCAACTAAACATCTCACCCAACAAATCTTAAATCTTTCTACTTTTCTTTCCTTCTTTCTTTTGCCAAACAACCCTCTACTCGACCAACGTATTTTTGGATAAATACCCATTATGGAAAACCTTCAAATTTTACTTGCTTCCAGCTCTACTTGACAATTTTATCTTATAAATATTGTTTTATCCTGTTTCGTTAGCCTAAATACCTTTTATACTCCACTAAAAATAAGAAGCATCTTTCATGACTATGATATATCTCTAAAAGGAGATACCATTTAAAATTCTTGTCAATAAATAACATGGCTGAAATGGCCCACCAATGCTGTAGTGCAGAAAACACATCACACTCACCCAATAATCCAGGCTCCACCAGTTACAAATGCAACTACCGGCTTTTGGCCATCACTATTTTTAGGTAAGTACAGATCGAGCCTGCATAATTACATTTTCAGAGTGATTCATCTCATGAGATTCATAAAGTAAATATTTACACAAACTGGTTGCATCCAGAAGCACAAGAAACAAACCAATTATTAAACCATTACCTATTTCTTGGTTGATCACCATAAACTATACTTCTACGGACCTGACTTGAAAAGAAATAGTAAAACCCAACTGTACATAATCCAGAGAAATGTGTTATGTGCTACCAAACTAAGCAGTTATCACAAAATCTGACAAATATGACCCCCACATAATCAAAAGTAAAGTCAGTGTTTGAGGGAAAATATATACAGGTAGCAGGGAATGCTAAAGTATGAAAGAATTCATGCCAGAATGCAGAGTGTTG
>JAOTRH010000024.1:4042743-4061170 GCA_034768845.1 Heliamphora exappendiculata | reverse complement strand
CATATAACAAATAAATAATAATTAATAATAATTATCTAATCTAGTGACTCTTTTTCTTTTCTAATTTGTAAAGTTAGAAAATTTCTTATTTTTCTATATTAATCTAAGAATAATCATATATATAATCTAATGATTAATTTTTTATTTTTTATTTATATATATATATATATATATATATATATATATTAATCGGATTGGTTCAGTTCGGTTCTCGAATTGGTTCGGGTTAATTCCAGACTAACTTAGAAACCGAACTAATATTATCGATTTGCCTTTTTTGATACCAAAGACCAAACTAATTACTTATAAAAATCGAACCGAACCAACCCAACTTATAGAAGCCGAATTGGCTCGATTATTGGGTTTCTCGAATCTCTTGTATATCCTTAACGTAAGTAATATCACGTGATATTTCGGGACTACCGAATAAATACTCATCTATCACTTGAAGATGCGGTGACTTCTTTGTGTGGGATAATGTATCACCTTATAATGTGAATAAAAAAATTAACAACAAAGTCATGGTATAAATAGTATTCTATTTATTTTTATATATATCGTACTATTTTTTTATACATTGTCAATGTATGATGAAGTATCACATTATTCACTAATCACTACTTAAATATGCAAGCTTTTCTCATGATTGAAGATATAGATAACACTCTATTAGGGTACATAACATCAACCCTCTATTCCTTTCCAAAAGCTCTACACTTCTATATATCTACACCGCCGTTGAGCTCTTCAAAGACTAGAATTGGCTCCAATACCGTTTATATTTTATAGTGACCCAAGCGGGCACTGATCCAATACCTCAAATAAAAAATCTAGTTAAGCCAAAATTATTGCTAGTATTCTATTTGTTTTTTTATATATATCAAATTAACTTTTTAAATACTATCGATATGAGATGGATATCACATACTGTCTTCAAATCGAATGCCCTTCCTTTTTAACTTCAGTAGATGGTCACTGATGAAAACTTTAATTTCATCTTCTGTGCGTCGATTACGATTTTCAGGAACTTGAACATGCTTGCTTTTGTAAAGATTTTGAAGAAATTTGACAAAGTAAGCAATGGGGTAGCTTTCTTTAGTCGTTGAACAATAATGGGTTGCTTTTGGAACTTCAACTTTTTTGTTATTGCATTTTCTTTCAGGTCACTAACAAACAGGCTCTTCCCATTTATCTAAAAGTGGTTGAGAGCTCCTACTTCAACAGCTCAGACAAGGTAAAATCACTGAATCTGGAAAAAGCAATTTAATCAAGAGAAAGTCTACATGCATACATAACGGATGACCGACCGAGTACAGATAAGATACAAAAATTAAAACTCTGAGTACTCAGAGTTTATTTTCAATAAACTCTTGTGTCTTATCTGTGCTCGATCGGTTATCCATCATCTTTGCAAGTATCCTTTTTATTTAATCAAATATCTGGTTTCCATTGAAGCAAGGATATGTCATGGCATTTATTGGCAATGACGTAGAGATTGGAAGACGATTGGATTGTGGGGCACAAAATATCCCCATTATCAAGATTATTAATAGACAAATTCAAGTGGCTATCAACCCTTTAAAGTGCATTTCCACATAAGGGATGCTCTTAGATATGCATGGGTTGAGCTGAGATACGCCTGTCTGCAATAGAGTGCAGCCTTGTAAACTAGTTAAAAAATGTTCTAATTTGGTTAATTTCATGAATGACAGGTCATGAAGTTAGCAGATGAGGTTGAGGAGATGTTCATTAAACACTTTGCTAATGATGACCGAAGGAAGGCCATGAAATACCTTAAACCGACTCAGCATGAAGAATCGCATGCGGTAACTTTCTTCATAGGTGAGCATTTTCTGGAAATTGTTTTGATTAGAATGGACATAATGGGTACTTCTAGATGACATATTCAATCGGTGTCTTTTGAACCTTTCTCTTAGTGGAGGTTTTTGAGCTAATATTCACTTTATGAGGCTGTAGACACAAAGAAAATAAAAGGAAGAAAGAAAATATGGGCCCTCTAGGCACCAATGGCACGAATCAGTGGGTCATACCAAGTCCACTTTCTGTTGGATGATAGGGCCATGAACCCTGCCAGGACCCTACATGCAGGGGCAGACTGATGGGGGCGAGCAGGGGGCCGTGCAAATTTTTTAAAGTTTATTATTTCTTTTACATATTAATTTATATTATTTTATGTATAGATGGGATTTAGTGTTTTCATAAGCCTTTGCCCCACCCCCCAATAATGGGATTCTAGTTCCGCCACTGTCTACATGGATTGACGCATAATAAGCCTATCAGCATTAAAAGGACAGCATAACATTGTTTCCTTAGTGTGGTGCCAGGCTATGTTACACGGGCACTTCTAAATGAGAGAAAGTACCTATGCTCGGCTTTGTCAAACACATACGTCGGATAACAACACAAAACCTATTCCAGTATAACACTCGAGTAGGATCTACAATTTTGTATTATACACATATAAGAAGCGTAATTAGTGTTTGGTGTCAAGTTCATTAACTTATGCTTTTTTGTATAGTGAAAAAGAAATCTCAAAAAGCAATCTTGTTCGATTGATACTTTTATTATGAACAGGAATATCATCCTGGGGCATGTATTCAACTGTGCTCTCAAATCCTGATTTTTAGTTCTCAACTTATCTAATGACAATCACATCATTAATGCCCGTAGCTCTTCAAATTCAAGATAGATAACGGATCTCGAATACAAATATATATCCATGAAATATAAAATTTGATACTCTTTTTCTTTGTTTTCCCTTTTTTTTTTTGGTAAGTGTCTCTTACGACTCTAGAATGAATAGTTACTAACACAATCATTTTACATATCACCAGGGTTGTTCACCGGATGTTTCATCGCGCTGTTTGCCGGATATGTCATCATGGCTCACATTACTGGAATGTATAGACCAAAATCTGATACAGTTTATATGGAAACTGTTTACCCTGTGCTTAGGCATGTACCCATTTATTATCAATTTCTTAGAATGCAGTTTGATCTTCATATTTCTTTTTCTGATATGTCAGAAATAAAATTAATATTAAGATTCTTAATATGTTTGATATTGGGTATTAATATGAAGAGTTCTTTGTTTGCAGCATGTTCAGCCTATTGTTTCTACATTTCTTTTTGTATGGATGCAACATTTTCATGTGGAGGAAGACTCGGGTAAACTATACCTTCATCTTTGAGTTGGCCCCGACAAAAGATCTTAAATACAGAGATGTGTTCTTGATCTGTACCACTTCAATGACTGCTGTGATGGGAGTACTGTTTGTTCATTTGTCACTTGTGGCTAAAGGATATTCTTATGGTCAAGTTCAAGCAATCCCTGGCCTTCTGTTGCTGGTAATTTGATGATGTTACCGTATATTACTTGGGAATTTTCATTTATAGATCTTATACAATGCTCCATAAAATTTCTGAAAGTTGCCCATCTCTTCGCCTTGTCATGGTAAATACTTGCAATTTATCTCGTGTGCACAGGTCTTCTTACTATTTCTGGTGTGCCCATTCAATATTTTCTACAAATCCAGCCGATACCACTTCCTTCGTGTGATTAGAAACATCATTCTATCGCCTCTATACAAGGTATATTTTTTTTACAACTTTTTGCAACTCACTGAATTATAGTAGAGATACACAGCATTCAGGGCAATAATTTGACCGAAATTTTATGTAATAACTAAATAATGTTACTGATGAGTTTAGCATCCCATCAGGTTGTCATGCTGGACTTCTTCATGGCTGATCAACTTTGTAGCCAGGTAAGCAGAAGCACAATTAAAGTGCACATTGTTTTGAGCTAACTTAACGCCGAGAAAAAAATGCTTTAAACTATGAACTTAACTACCTACTTTCAATTAAGCTAATCTTATTTTCAATAGGTGCCGATGCTTAGAAACCTTGAATACGTCGCATGCTACTACATAACCGGGAGCTTCAAAACTCAGGACTATGGATATTGCATGAGGAGCAAACATTACAGAGATCTTGCTTATGCAGTTTCCTTCCTACCTTATTACTGGAGGGCAATGCAGGTATTGTTAAGCTCTCTGCCTGAATCCATCTATTGTTTTTGCAATTTTCTTGTGCTTAGGCTTCATTTGGTTACCTTTAGCTTCAAACCATACTTCTTGCTTTTGTTATAACTTCAAACCAAATAAGCAAAAAGTTTGTCTGGTTAAAAAGTGACTTTAAGATTAAAGTTACGAGGCCTTGGATTCAAAAGGAAATCGATTCTGATGAATACATTCCTTGATTCGGTTTGCAGTGTGCGAGGCGGTGGTTTGATGAAGGTCAAACAAGCCATCTTGTCAATCTAGGAAAGTATGTGTCGGCAATGCTGGCTGCAGGAGCCAAAGTTGTCTATGAGAAGGAAAAGACTATGGGATGGCTTTGTCTAGTTGTGGCCATGTCAAGTGCTGCAACAGTTTATCAGTTGTATTGGGACTTTGTAAAGGATTGGGGTTTGCTCCAGTTTCAATCCAAGAACCCCTGGTTGAGGAATGAGTTAATGCTTCGTCGAAAGATCATTTACTTCCTCTCCATGGTATGCTCCTCTCCTCTCTCTCTGTTTCTCCCTAGACTGACCCGTGGGGGTGGTCAGCCCCCTATGTTTCGGGAAAATGTCATAATTATTGTAGTGTTCATAGACAAGATCCAAGGGGGGCAGCTAGGGCCAGCCATCCCCGCTCCATGTTTTGAAGAAATTCCATAATTATAGTAATATTAGGCCCTAGTATTTTATGATTGCATAGGTTCCACCCTCCCACTACCTCTCACCCTCAATTTTTTTTAAAAAAAATTAATACCCACCCCTAAGAGATTGCAAGTCTTGATATACATTATTGGGATAATTTTCTAACGCTTAAGCTGTTGAAAAAATTGGTGACTTAACATGGTATCAGAGCTCTGGTTCCATGAGGTCCTGGGTTCAAGTCTTGTGATGTATTTTCCTGTTATATTTGTTATTGTGCACTTTGTGTGTTGATGTACCTTTTCAATTTGTCGCCTCTCTACGTGCGATATAGGGTTGCACGCGAGAGGGAGTATTAGATATAACTTGTTATACATTGTTGGACCAATTTTCTAACAACTTAAGCTTTTGGGACAATTGGTAACTTGACAATAAGAACAATTCATCTCTCCTAAATTAAAATCGTGTGTTCGTCCAAGTCTCTCTTCCGCAAAGGATCTACGTTCACTTTTCTCTTTTTCTTTTGGGGCTGGAGATATGTAAAGCCTTCTATGAGCATTTCCTTACAATTAGCTCTAATCTCTATTGGACTGCCCTTCAGAGTACCAAGCAAGTGGTTCCAAGCAATCTACTAAACTTTCTAAGACAAACTTTACCAATGATGAAGTCATTGCTATAACTAAAATGTTTGAAATGTCCAAAATGATATGTAGAGAGTGCAGCTAGTCATGTCTTCAAGACTTCTCATGATGTTTTTATTCTTTCAATTTAGAAGATGGAGCTGAATCAAAAATTTGCGGTATGTCTTGCAGGGATTGAACCTTGTTCTCAGGCTGGCTTGGTTACAAACTGTTTTGCATTACAGTTTTGAAAGAGTTGATTACAGGGTAACGGGGCTATTTTTAGCAGCCCTGGAAGTTATCCGAAGAGGACAATGGAATTTCTACAGGTAAAATGAGATCTGAATTCTTGGATCGTCTTCTCTACCATAGTGAGGGTGTTTGTCTGAGTTTATTTTTTAGCATTTAGTTTATAGCAAGAATATTCAAATAAGTGTGTTTATAATTTTTTGCTCGTCGCTTTTGATTCTAAACAACAAACACAAATTTTACTACTTTAAACTATAAATTTATAACCGTTAACAAACACTCGTAACTTCTGCTTAAAATCATAATCACATCTTTTCAGTTATAATATATAAGTTCATAATTTTAGTTAAATCAAACACCCTCAATATAGTGTATGTATACATGCTTAACATCTCCGTCGCTGGTGGATCTAACGAGCAATTGTTTCCTTGGTCTGTCTAGGCTGGAAAACGAGCACCTAAATAATGCTGGCAAGTTCAGAGCCGTCAAAACAGTTCCGCTACCTTTTCATGAAGTAGATGAGCAAGACTGATGCTCCATTGGCAACAGTTGCTCACAGAATACGAAATCAGGGTCATGGATGATGACCTTTGATCCCTGTGGTTCAAAAGATCTCAGTTATCACCTGTTGGTACATTTTGTTAACTGTAGAACCAGGGTGGCCAACTTGCTTATCATTGTTTGGATCAGATTCCCTGAAAAATTATTCATACTTGTATACAAAATTCTTCATCAATTTGATGGAGGGATAATCCCTAGAGTTTATATCTAGTTGACTCCTTTTTAAGTTACTTCACTTCTTTCAATCTTGAAACTGTTGAATTGTTGTAACAATTTTCGTTCAGTACAATATAGTTCGTTTTGCCCACCATGTGCAGTGTACTTGTCAATATGTGCACCCCCATGTAATCAGTGAACGACTTTATTTTTATTTTTTTATAGTTTATATAGAAAAAGGATATGTACAAATAATGAACTTTGATGTGATAATGATTGTTGTAGTAGTACATGTAATGACTCAAGTGAATCACTGGTTTAATAATTTGAATAAAGAGCCTAACAACACTGTTCAAAATACTTAAGCCCAAATAATTGGTAGTAGCCTACAAATTTCATTATAAACCAGACTTATTTTCTATCTTCTACTGATATGGGATCGGTTATCAAAATATTTTCTTCTCAAATACGCGACGCCCTCATTACGTGGCCCAAGTCTTCCTCTAATTGGGATGTGAATAGCAGTCTATTAACGAGCATAGAGCAACTCATTAGCGTGTACAAAGTATACAACTTTTGAGCCTTTATCCCTCTCCAGAGCCTCTACTTTTTTATCGACACCGTCACGGAGCCCTAGATGGAAACCAGGGTTGCTCTGGTACCATTTGTAATGACTCGAGTGAACTACTGGCCTAATAACTGGACAAGGAGTCTAACAACGCAACCCAAAATAATTAAGCCAAGTTATTAGTAGTAGCCCACAAATTTCATTATATATATTGTGATAACTCATCCCACATCGGTGAAAAATAAAAAATAATTCTGGTATATAATAAATGTAACGATCCAAGTGAACTACTTGCTCAATAACTTAAATAAATAGCATAACAACGTGGCACGAAATGCTTAAACCAAGTTACTAGTAATAGCTCATAAGTTTCTTTATATACAAATTAACTTTGTATATGTGGGATAGAGTATCACAATATTCCCCATTCAAATTCACGACGCCCCCGTCGTGTGGTCTAAGTTCTTCCCCTGTTTAGGATGTATATAGCAGCCTATTAACGTGCATAGAGCCAGCCCATTACTGTGCACAAAGTATACAACAGCGGGGTTTTTACCCCTCTTCAGAGCTCTTCAGAGCCTCTACTCCTCTATTGACACTGCCAATGAGCCCCACATGGGAACCTGGGTTAACTTTGATACTATTTCTAACGACCCAAGTAAACCACTAACCCAATAACTTGGATAAATAGTCTAACAATGCAGCCTAAAATGCTTAAGCTAAGTTATTAGTAGTAGCCCACAAGTTTTTTTATATACCAGATTAACTTTCTATCTCCCACCGATGTGGGATGTAGTATTACAATGAAACTTGTGTGCTACTATTAATAACTTGGGTTTAGGTCTTTTGGATCGCGTTGTTAGACTATTTATTCAAGTTAGGCTAGTGATTCACCTGAGTTGTTACAAATGATATCAGAGTCAATCTTGGTTTCCATATAGGGCTCTGTGGTGATGTGGATAAATGAGTAAAGGCTTCGGAGAGGGGTAGAGGCCCAAAGGTTATATACCTTATGTAAGCTTATGGGCAGCTTTATGTCCGCTTATGGGCTGCTCTGTGCCCGCAAATGGCGGTTATCCACTTCCCAACCATGAGAAAAACTTGAGCCACGCGACGAGGGCATCACGTATTTGAGTGGGGGATATTATGATAACTCATCTCACATTTGTGTAATATAGAAAATAAGTCTGGTATATAATAAAACTTGTGGACTACTACTGATAACTTTGTTTAAGCATTTAGAACTGCGTTGTTAAGCTCTTTATCAAGTTATTAGATCAGTAATTTACTTGAGTCGTTACAGTACATTATTGGAAGAACATGAAATTCACCCAAACATAACCTAATTGAGCCTACTATGTTCATGTACTATTTGGGTGCATACTGTATGCACCTTGTAATTGAGTTTAAATTTGTGAAACCAAAAGCCAAAGTTAAGATAATTAATTGGGTGCATATTATAACTAATTACATGTGCACACAGTAAGGCCTAAATAAGCCTAGAATTATAATAATTAAAAATCAAACTAAAATTAAAATAGTCAGAGTGCACACTATCTAATTTCCCGACTCTATCATTCCGTTTGGCACATTGACAGCTGCTTGAAAATTCACTACTGCACTGGGGGCATGTTTGCCATTCCACAAGACATAAAAGTGCCACTAATTTGCACAAAGGCTGATTGCTAGGGTGGTTCAGCCTACTTGAGCCTATATCATTTGCTAAATACCTGAAAGTAAAATATTACTGTTGATTCAAGAAATATATTTTTTAATGTGAGTCTACATAATATAAGACACACACTCAACAAGATGTTCCTTAAGTTTTTTGTTTTGTTAAAAAAAACTATCGTTACTAACTTTTTATTTCATGTGCATTTCATAATGTGTACCGAGATATTCTTTTAATAATTTTCTCACAGTTTTTCATGTAAGTAGTATCATTTCTATTGGATTTATTTTGTGTATATAAGATATTACGTATTAGTTTCTTTTATTTTTCTCATTATAAGAACCAAATTAAGTGGACTCTTGATTTATAGATAGAATTTTATCAACTAATAAACTGATAATTTCTTCGTATACATACTTGGTCCTTGTCAACTAAGCTTCTTAGTTTCACCTTTGTATGCAGTCTCCCGTCTCACATACACTAGGTAATTATATCGGGTCTAAATCCTGAAGAATTACCTCAAAGGAAAGGTAAGAAACAAAAATAATTCATTCATCCATCCCATTAAGGGCTGAATTTGAAACCTCATGGATGGGTGTTGCAAGTTCTGCCAGTTGGTTAAGCCTTTGAATATTTGAACAACCAATTTTGCTTCTAAATGAGTAGAAGATTCCATTTATGTATAAAGAAAAAAAAAAAAGCTTATTAGAAGATGATGAATTAGAGAAGAGACACTGTATGGGGGTTAAACCGTAATTGAATTTATAAGGTTGGTTGGATCTAACCCAAACAAGCCCTTTAATGGGTAGAGTGGCCTGTAAAAGGCGGCAAATGTGAATTGGCTGGTAACAAATGCTAGAAGCCACTCCGATGGTGAAGTTAGCAGTGCATTTTGTAGAGAGATAATGACAATAACCAAATTAATAGAGTTTTGGCTAGAGAATTAGTTTTCACGTACATTTGGCTTTAGGCTTCATCACCTTTCATAAGAGCTAGAGATTGTACCTCATTTTTAGAGCTCATGATGGGTTGGTCCATTCTTAGATCATACCATGCGAGTGGCGAGATAAGGCCCATATAATTCGGCTCAATTGCTATACAGTCTTAGTTCAATCGTATTTTATGCTACCTACTCGATTAGGCTTCCCTCAACAACTATACGATCTCGGTCTAATCACATTTAATGCTACTTACTCGGCGAAGCTATCATCATTAATGTTCGGAGCTCGTCCACGCAATTAACATCATTCTGATTCAGTCACTTCATCTGTACTAAACCAGAAGTCTAGTTATCCACGTACTGTTCGGCCATGCATGGGTTATCATCCCTGTTTTGGTCTTCTTGGCCGATATATTAGGGCCTTCTTATTAGGTCTCATTGGGCCTCAAGTGAGTTGACCCAAATTGAATTTGACCCCCTTCATTTGCCCCTCAACTCTCAACTTGCTCGGTCTGAGGGGAGTTGATAATTCCACTGTTCTTTGGCCAAATGTAACTGAAAATTGAACGGCCATTTCGGTCTCAGGCATTGGACCCACCATTTTAGAGCATTGAATGCGCACTTCAATTCTGCCATGCGTCACTCACTGATTGTAATGCATAGCTACATTTGCATATTCCCAAGGTCGCGCGAGCGTCCTTTTGCTTTCTCAAGGTGACCGTTGGGCACACGGAGCCCTAGGACTACCTCAGCTATATAACTGGGGCTCAAGCTCTCTTTCGTATCTTTTACCAAAAAAAAACTCCCTCTGTGGGAGCTCTTAGCCTGAGAATCACATGTTTCCGTTGAACCACCACTATTAACATCCATCTACTTCACGAGCCACCGCTAACGAGCCTGCTCCGTTGTGCATCATCGTCTCTAACTCCAATTTTAGTAAGTTTTTCTCTTCTTTTTGTCGTAAAACTCTCTTTATCTTCTGTTTCCATCCCTTAGGTGTCATCGCCATCGTTTCCAGTTTCTACTTTTATTCTTCCCCTTCTACAATACTTTCGATTTCCTTTCTGGGTTGGGTTTTTTTGGTAGATGTTTTTGCCTTTTTTATTGTTTTTTCTTCGCCAAACATTAAATCTCATTGTAGGATGGGAAGTTTGTAAAAGAGGTTAATAACCCTCTACCTTGGCCACCTTTCGTGCCAAGTATAACACCTTTCCCTCTGCTACAGTCTGTTTCTAAGACGAGATTGCTCAGGTGAAAACTATCTTAGGAGGGTCCCCATTGCCTCAGTCATTGAGGCTGGGGTTCGGTTTCCCCATGATCCATTCCTTAGGGAAATGCTCAGCCAATGTCGGCTTACCCCTCACCAAGTATCAATAAATCTCATTAGAGTGGTAATAGGGGTGACCGAGATTAATCGACGCTTTGGCTTGAATCTTGGCATCCCCGAGATCTTTCACTGCTACACACTCGGTCATAACTAGGATTCCACCACCTTCTACCTTCATCATAGGAGTCTTAGCCTCAGGCTGGTGCATGACCTCCATGAATCTGATAAACACACCGATGATTACATCTTGGTCGGCGAGGAGTTCAAGTTTCAGCTAGGCCAAACTAGACATCTTAGCCGAGTTATCCCACGACTCCCCAGACAATCAGGTTTATTCAGTTGCTTTTCATTTACTTTTGTTCTCGCACAGTTGTATGTATATATTTACGTTGGACTTACTCCTATTTGCTACCTTTTGCATAGTCGATGTGATATTCTGGTATCCCACATCGAAAAGGGAGAGGGAGTTCCTGGGCTATAAAAAAATTTTTTTGGACCCTTACATTCAAGAAGGCCTTTTCCCAGGTGGTAAAGACCCTAGCAGAACTTCGCAGTTAAGCGTGCTTAGGCGGGAGCAATGCAAGGATGAGTGACCCCATGGGAAGAACAAAATCGTGAGAGCTTTTGCCCAAAGCGGACAATATCGTTGCCATGTGAAGGGTCGGGGTGTTACAGATGGTATCAGAGCCGACTCTTCTCACCTCCGAGTGTGGGTCCCTACCGTCTCGCGTGACATGTGGGCGAGATACTGAGTGGACGGGTCGGTAAAGGACTAGCAGGCTACCAGAGCTGACAGGCTACTGCATGGGGACGTGCAACCCTAAGGGGGGTGGATTGTGATATCTTAGTATCCTACATTGGAAAGGTAGAGGGAGTTCCTAGGCTATAAAAGAAAAAATATTGGACCCTTACATTCAATGAGGCCTTTTTCGAGGTGGTAGAGACCCTAACAGAACTCCGTAGTTAAGGGTGCTTGGGCGGGAGCAATGTAATGATGGGTGACCCCCTAGAAAGAACAAAATCGTGAAGATTTTTGCCCAAAACGGACAATATCGTTGTCATGTGAAGGGTTTGGGTGTTACAGTCGAATCTTGCTCAGTGATAGTGAAGACTGATCAACGTAGCCGAGGTTAAATAGTGTTTGGCCGTTAACAATGGTCATTTGGCTCCAACTTTGCTCAAATACTCATCGAGCTGCCAGCGTGTAATTTGGCACTGAGGCACAGCTCTACCTTATACCCCTGCTTTTGCTTTTGCACTTGCTCCTTTCGCTGAGCACCTAGCACCAGCAAGGATGCCTCGAGTCCAGACCGCGTTCAATTTCAAAGAGGTGGCCCTAAGAACAAATGTGGCAAGCACCTTGGCCACACCAACCCAGAGGGTTACTCTGCCACTGCCAAGGGAACCAACTCCTGAGGTCCCTCCACCACCACCTGTAGCCAATCAAGGGGCTACTCCTTAGCCACCCCTATTGCGCCATAGGCCTCTCGGCACTGGCTTGCCACGACACTAGAAATCCAGGCCGAAAAAAGGCGTTGCTTGGTCTGTGATGAACGCTCCTCATTCGACGATCAGTGTCAAGATGAAGAAGGCCCGTAGAAGTCCACCCTCAATAGGCGGCCCTCAAGCTCCTTTTGAATGGTCGTCCACTTCACGTGGGTGACTCTTTAAAGGACTCAAAGGTGGCCTAGACACTGGTCAAAGGTCTCATGCTACCCCTTGACGTGGCCGATCACACCCATCAAACCACGTCAGCCCTCTTCTAACAGGCCTACCAGCATTGCATTGGGGTAAACACTGATTCCATGCTTTTATACTTGTATAAATTTTAAGCACTTCTCTCTTAATCTTGATCTCGACCTTATTCTAACCATCCTTGTTTGTCTTGCAACAACTTTAAGGATCAATCTCCTATGGGGCCTCTACAGCGAGCTTTCAAGGGAATCTCAACAAGTGGCATAACTATTCAAGCTCACCCAAAAGAGGCTGAGGAGCATGAGTTCGCTAGTGTTTGAAAAGCCTTTACTCGCCAAGCCGTGGGGGAGAAAACCAGTGTTCTTGAAGAAGAGGCGAAGAAGGCAAAAATAGAGGTTGCCCAACTCTCGACCGACAACGCTAAGCTAAAAGGAAAGTTGAACTCCATGCAGGCCAATGTGGAGGCCTTTAATGAAAATTGCAGCTGACCTGGAGTCTGCTCGCACAGACCGAGATGACCAGCTCTGCCAACAAGGCTAGGACGAAGTTGGAGCTCAGTTCATAAGTGAGATCCTCGCATCCGAGCTAAACTTCTGGCCCTCAAATATGAAGAGGGTCTGAAGAAGGGTGGGGTGCTCATGGACTCAATCTTATGGTGCGAGCTCCCCCAGCTACCTGGGTCCGGGCCTACTACCCCTATAGCAGCTGCTGAAGAGCTTCCTACTTTGCTTGGAGCTGAGGTTGTCCCCACCAAACCTACAACACCTGATGACTTCCCTTTTCCCTAACCAAATGAAACCAAAGACACGGCTTCAAGACGACACCTATCGGCCTTTGTTGGGGAAGAGATAGTAAAAATCTAGGATGACGGCTAAGAAGAAGGCTAGGATGAAGCTCAGCCGGAGGTGGTGGACGGTCAAGCCTAAGCCTAGCCCCTTAACGTAGTAGCTTTCTTTTTGTACTTTTCGTGTTTTTTGTTTTGTTTAAGGTTTTGAGTCTCTACTAGTTCTGTCAGTGTAAGGCCGAACTCCACCTTATGTAACAACTTTTGAAGCAATGAAAATGAAATCTTTCCATCTCTGCTTGTTTCTATTTATTGAATATAGTGCTTTCTTTCATTCTTCAAGCTTTTCTCTTGACGTATGTTCCTCTATTGGATAAGCAGAGCTTGTACTAGGAGTGATCTCCTATACTTTGGATTTTTTAATCCCTGAGATTGTTCCAATCTCATGGCCAAGCTGGCCTCAAACGAAAAAAGGGTTGCTCCAACCTTTTGGAACTTTTCTAGTTCATGAGAATATTCCAATCTCATGGTCAAATTGACCTCGAATGAAAAGGGGTTGCTCCAAGCCTTGAAACGTTTTTAGTTCATGAGATTATTCCAGTCTCATGGCTAAGATGGCCTCAAATGCGAAGCGGTTGTTCTAATTCTGAGAACTTTTCTAGTTCTTGAGATTATTCTAATCTCATGGACAAGTTGACCATCAAATGCAAAGGGGTTGTTTTAACCCTGGAAACTCTTCTAATTCCTGAAATTATTCTAATTTCATAGCCGAGCTGGCCTTGAATGCAAACGGGTTGTTTTAACCTTAGGAACTCTTATAATTCTTGAGATTATTCTAATCTCATTGCTGAGTTGGCCTTGATTGAAGAGGGAAGAAGAGGCACGCCACTGATTCATGTTGAGAATACGAGACAGAAAAAATCATCTTCGTCAATTTCATTCACTGATTGTACAAGTTTGGGAATACAAATTACTCAGCCTATGCTTGGCCTAACTTTTTTAGGAGACTTCTTGCTTAAAAGCCTCTTTAAAAATCCACTTGTTTGGTTTCTGTTCGCTTTTTCACATATTTTTATATCTATATTTTTACAAAAAAAAATTAAAAAGCCAAAATGTCTACAAAAAGGTAGTCCAAACACAAGCTTAATGATAAAAAAACTCTCAGTTTAGCTAAATTCCACGACCAATGTACTTCCTTTCCATTTATATCTTCTAGATAGTATGCCATGGGCCCACGACTGATAGAACTTTGTATGGTCGTTCCTAGTTTGTCCCTACCTTTCTGTCCCCTGTTACTTTTTTATTTCCCATAACTTTTTTTGAGAACTAGATCTTCAAGACCGAACTCCATCCGCTTGACTTTCTTGTTGTATTCACGAATCATTTCCTATTGGTAGGAATTTATTCTGAACAGCGCCTCTTCTCGTCATTCCTCAGCTAAGTTTAGGTCTCTAGCTAGCACCTTTCCATTTCCTTCTCAATCATACTCGTTAGTCCTCATGGTGGGAAGGCCGATCTCCAGTGGTATAATTGCCTTTGTACCATAAGCCATAGAGTAGGGCATTTCCCCAATTGACCTTCATTGTGCAGTACGGTAGGTCCACAGTACATGTGGTAATTCATCTACCTAGCTCTCTTGTGCTTTTTTCAGTCTCTTCTTGAATTTGTTTAGGATCATCTCATTTGAAGCTTTTGCTTGGCCATTGCATTGAGGATATGCTTGAAGAGAGTTGTAGAACTCTATCTTCAGCTCGGCATAGAATTATTGAAATAGCCTTCCATCAAACCGCGTGCCATTATCTAAGATGAGAGCCTAGGGGATCCCAAATCTGGTGATTATGTTCTCCCACACAAACTTCTTTACATCGGCCTCTCGCATGTTAGTGAGTGGCTCTATCTCAATCTAGTTGGTGAAGTAGTTAGTTGCTACAATTATGAACTTCTTGTTATTGACCACCTTAAGGAAGGGTTCGAGTATATCAAGGCCCTATTGTGCAAACGACTAGGGGCTGGTTAAAGGGTTTCGCTTCCTATAGGGTTGATGGTTAAATGTGAGAATATTTGGCACTTCTCACATTTACTTACGTGTTGGGCATCTTTTTACATGTAGGGCTACCAGTATTCTTGAGAAATTGCTCGATGTGCTAAGGACCGTCCTTATGTATAGCTGCCATAAATTCCATCGTGGATTTCATATAGGAGGTCCTCCACCAGGTCGAAGTCTACACATAGGAGGTAAGGGTTAATATAAGAGCGGCGATACAACTTGCCAATTTGAGAGAGCCAGAATCGAGCTGATTTCAACCTCACCTCGTGTGCTTCTTTATTCTTGATTGGGAGATGACCATACTTTAAAAATGCTATAATGGGGTCCATCTAGCAAGGTGATTGCTCAGCTAGAAGAACTTCCTGCAAACCATCTATGATTGACCCTAGAAGAAACTGCACCATCACTGTTCTTTCCTCGGCTACTCTAGTTGCTGAGGCGAGGCTCGCCAAGGCATCGACATGGCTATTGCTTGCTCGGCCAACTTGTTCAACCCTGACCATTCTAAATTCCTTTCAAGGTATTTTTAGCTCTGTCGAGATACTTGGCTATCCTGTCATCCCTTTCCTTGTATTCCTCCATTAGCTGATTGACAACGAGTTGGGAATTGCTAAAAACCTCCATGTTTACAATGCCAAGCTTCACTACAGCTTGCAATCCTGCGAATAGTGCCTCATACTCATCTTCATTCTTTGAGCTATTAAATTCGAGCTTCACAGTTTGTTCCAGGATCACCCCATTTAGAGAAGTAAGGACTATTCTAGCTCTTGCTCCATTACTATTGGAGGCCCTATAAACCTGTAGCTTTCATGTCCTAGAGGACGATCTTTTATCTTCCTCAGGAAGTGTTTCAATGGGATCGTCCCCTGGGGTTAGCTCATCCCTAGCAAATTTTGCAATAAAGTCAGCCAATACATGGGCCTTGATAGCAATCCTGGGCAAGAAACTTATGTCATGTTCTCCCAGCTTAACATCCACTTTTTTGTGATTCTCCATGTTATGTCGACTTTAGAGAGCATAGCCTTGAGAGGATACTTTGTGAGGACCACCACCCAGTGTACCTAAAACTAATGTTGCGGCTTCTACAAAGCAATGACTAGGGAATAGGCCAGCTTTTTCAGGGGCAAGTATCTCATTTTTGAGCCCGTTAGAATGTGGCCAACGTAATATACTGGCCTTTGCTGCTTCTCCTCATCTCTGATGAACACCGCACTGACTGCATGTCGAGATACAGCCAAGTAGAGGTAGAGAACTTCTCTTTCTTTTGGAGTGGAGAGCAATGGTTGCAAGGCCAGGTAATCTTTTAGAGCTTGGAAGGCTCAATTGCACTCTTCGGTCCAAGTGAATTTTCCTCTTTTCATTAATGTTTGAAAAAATGGTCGGCACTTATCAGGAGCTCAGCTAATAAACCTGTTAAAGGCTGTAGCCATCCCCGTTAACTTCTACACTTCTTTCACTGTGTCGGCCTTTAGACAACCTGTATTGCTCTTATCTGGTTAGGATTAGCTTCAATGCCGCGGTTGGTAACTAGAAATCCTAGGAATTTTCCTGAACCAACTCCAAAGGTGCATTTGGTAGCATTGAGGCACAACCCATGCGTTTTGAGGATGTCAAAAATACCTTGAGATTCTCGAGATGATCCTCCTAGATTTTGGATTTCACAACTATATCATCTACATATGCCTTCGTCGTCTTTCCTGAGACACCTGCAAACATTTTCATGACCATACTTTAGAAGGTTGCCCCGACATTTTTAATGCTAAACGGCATGGCTTTGTAGCAGTAGGTCTCGCACTAAGTGATGAAGGTCGTTTTCTCTTGGTCCGTGTTGAGCATAGCAATTTGGTGATAACCCCGATATGCATCCAAGAAGCTCATCGGTTGGTGCCCAGCCGTTGAGTCCACTAGCTGATCATTCTTAGGCAAAAAAAAGCTGTTCTTGGGGCAAGTTTTACTGAGATTTTTAAAATCCACACAGACCCTCCAGTTGTCATTCTTCTTCTGACCATGACCGTATTGGAAAGCCAATTAAGGTATTGGATTTCTATGATGGCATTTGCCTCTAGCAATTTGCTCACCTTTATAGCTACGACCTCGGTATAGTGTGAAGCCGACCGCCTACCCTTCTATTTGACCAGTTTAAAGGCTAGGTTGACATTTAGAGCATGACAGATAAAAGTTGGGTCCACCCCTAACATTTCGTACGAATTCCAAGAAAACACCTCAATATAGCTCTGTAGTAACCAAAGTGGCTCCCATTTTTCTTGCTCAGCCAAAGTTGAGCCGAGTAAGAAAAACTTTCTTAATTGTTGGGGTCGATTGGAACAGTTTTCAGCTCTTCTATGGCCGTATCTTGCGGTTCCCTTTAACATCTTTCAGAATGGGCTAATCAAGGACTTCAATTATCTTGACCTATTCTGCAGATAGTTCGACTTTTAAGGCTACAACAAAGCATTGTTTCGAGGAGGCCTGGTCTCCATGGATCACCTTTACCCTTCATTAATGGAAAACTTCAGCATTTGATGGTAAGTGGAGGGGACCTCTTTTAGCTCATGTAATCAAGGTCGGCCTACAATGGCATTGTAGGCTGAGTGTACATCTACCACCAGTAATGTAGCAAAAATGTGTAGAATGAATAAACGTGATAAGTACTTAGATTCGTTGATTTAAAATGAATGCCAAAAATAAGAAATAAGGATAAAAACTTGGATTCATTTATTCAAAAATGAATACCGAACACAAGAACCTTCTTCAACCGGTTGATTGACAAGAGTACTAGAATTAAAGACAAAGAGACAAACTCTTGATATATTATTATTCAATTAAAAACTATTTTGCCTGAAGGCTTACAACATTTATTTACATCCTATGAAGGCTCCTACAAACTAGGAAACATAAAAGAAAAGGAAATACAAAAAAATGCTACACTTGCTCATCAAACAAAATAAAGAGAAACAAATTTCAAAACTACCAAGAGTGAAAAGATTGGAATTAGTCTCAAATTCTAAAACAAATTTGTTAAGATTAACAAATCAATTATTTCCTGAACGACAAATATGGTAATTAACAAATTAATTATTTCCTAAAA
>JAOTRH010000024.1:4013188-4042643 GCA_034768845.1 Heliamphora exappendiculata | reverse complement strand
AAATTTGTTAAGATTAACAAATCAATTATTTCCTGAACGACAAATATGGTAATTAACAAATTAATTATTTCCTAAAATGGCAAATGTGAAAATTAAACATGGGCTTGGAAAACCCCATTCGCCAATGCTGGGCTGTGCCTCTATTATTACTATTGGGTTTTTCGATGATCCAAGACCTTCATGAGTGAAAGAACGATTAATCCTGCATCATCCTCCCCACGATAGGAAAAATTTGCCCTCGAATTTGCGGACTCTTCATCAGAACTATCATCTCTATACGAAACCATATGCTTAACATTGAACACATCAGAAGTTAAAAGATGGCTAGGAAGCTTTAACCAGTATGAATTGGCATTGATTTTTTCCACCACTTTTAGCTATCCTATCTTTTAAGCTACCAGTTTGTTATATTCGCCCATAGAAAACTGGTCTTTTGTAAGAACTTCCCAAACAAAATCCCCGATCTCAAATTCCAACAATTGACGTTTTTTGTCAGAATTTTGTTTGTATTTAACAGTAGCCTCAAGAAAATTCTGCTGTATCGACTTGTACACCTCTTGAAGATTAGCTATTAAGTCTTCTTCTTTTGCATGAACACGCTTTAAATTTGGAAAGGGTGCTAAATCTAGTGGTGCTTGCAGATTGTAACCATAGTTAATGTAGAAAAGACTAAACTTAGAACTACGGTTAACAGAGTGATTGTAAGCGAATTCTGCTTGATATAATTTCTGATATGATGATTTCAAATGATCACCCACCACATCACAGTAAGTTACCTAAGGAATAGTTACAACCTCCATTTGTTCGTCTATTTGGGAGTGATAGGCGCTACTGAAGTCGAGCTTGGTGTTGGCCATCTTCCATAGACACCTCCTTATTAGACACGATGAGCAATAGCAGCCCATGACGATGGTAGACTTTCCAAAAATATAATTGTGCCACATTCACAGCATCTGTAGTCTTCTTGCAAGTTATAAAATGCACCATTTTGGAAAATTTGTTCATGACTACAGAGATAGAATCACAACCTCGTTGTGTACATGGGAGGCCTAAGACAAAGTCCATGCTGACATCAGTCCATGGCTGGTTAGGAACAAGTAAAGGCATGTACAACCTGGCATTCGTTGCGGTCCCCTTTGACACTTGGCAAATATGGCAGCCTTCTATGAACTTAGCAAATTATTTGCACATAGAAGGCCAATAGTAGGAAGTGGGCACCAATTGCAAAGTCTTATCGCTCCCCACATATCCCTCCTCGTGCAACTCCTTAATGATTTTCAGCCGCAAGCTTAGCTCAGGCACACACAACTGATTGCCTTTAAAAAGAAATCCATCATGGATAATAAAATTTGACCGCTTTCCTGCTAAAACTTCACCAACAATACTTGCAAAATATGGATTATCAGCTATTAACTCACGAAAGAACTCAAAACCAAGTATCTTGGTTTGCATCATGGTGAGTAAAAGACCACAACGATTGAGTGCATCAATTACTTTGTTCAATACACCAGACTTTTGTTTGATCACAAAAGTGGACTTTTGTAGATATGCAACCCAATTGGCATGTTAAGATGATAGCTTTTCTTGTTTGTTGATGTGCTTCAATACGTTATGATCAAAGAACAGGATAAACTCACTTTGAGACAAATAGGAATACCAGTCTTTGAGAGCTTGTATAATGGCATAGAACTCAACGTCATAAGTGTTGTAATTCTTCTTGGATCCACTTAGCTTCTCACTGAAGTAGGCAACTTGTCATCCTTCTTCGCTCAACATAGCACTAATGCCCACTTTTGAGGCACCGCAATGTAACTCAAAAGGCTTAGAAAAATATGGCAATATCAGTACTGGTGATGTAGTAAGTTTATGCTTGATTTGCTAAAAGGCTTTTATTGCTGCTTCCAGACCAAGAAAACTTTCCAGCCCTCATGTAATTTGTGATTGGTGCCATGATGCTACTGAAGTTGGGAATGAACCTCCTATAGAATGAGGCTAGCCCATCGAAACTATGCACTTTATGAATATTCTTTGGTAATAGCCATTGGCGCACTGCTTCTACCTTTGACTCGTCAACCGTAATTCCATCCTTGGAAATAATATAACCAAGAAAGATAACACTACTAGCCAGAAAAGAGCACTTGGTCACAATCACATAAAATTTCTCTTTCAGCAATAATGAGAGGACTTGGAATTGGTGCTAGAGGTGCAGTTCATGGTTATCACTATAAACTAGAATATAATCAAAATAAACAACAACGAACCTCCTAATAAAAGGTTGAAACAACTGATTCATCACACGCATGAAGGTGCTAGGAGCATTAGATAATCCAAATGGCATCACTAGCCACTCATAAAGTCCTTCGCGGGTTTTAAAAGCAGTTTTTCATTGATCACCTTCTTAGATCTGGATCTGATGATATATACTCTTCAAATCAAGTTTACTGAAGACAATTGCTCCACTTAGTTGATCCAGCAAATCATCCAACCTAGGAATGGGAAATTGGTATCTTACAATAATTTTATTAATTGCACGACTATCCACTCACATTAGCCACGACCCATTCTTCTTTGGTGTCAATAATGCAGGTACTGCACATGAACTTAGGCTCTCCCTGACATTGACCTTTTTAAGTAACTCCTCTACTTATCGATGAAGCTCTTCATGCTCCTTAGGACTCATACGGTAATGGGAACGGTTTGGCAGATTCGTTCTTAGGATGAAATCGATCTGATGTTGAATATCTCTCAACGGTGGTAATCCTGGTGGTAACTCTGTTGGAAAGACATCCTGAAATTCTTTTATTAAATCTGTCACGATTTTTGGAACACTAGATACTGTTGGGCTTTCCTTATCTACCAATAAATACACCACCTCAGTTTCAGTCATCTCTTTCACAAATCGATGCATGTATAAAAGATTGGAGTTTATGTCAGCCACTGCTCTTGGAGCTTCATCTTTACTTAGAATGAGCACAATTTTAATTTTGTTGAATAGGAAAGTATAGGTATTCTTCCTTCCATTATGGAACACACACCCATCTAACTGCCAAGGTTTACCCAACAAAATATGATAAGCATCCATTCGAACGACGTCGCACCATATTTTATCTTTATAGCTGGCACCAATAGAAAGGGAAACTAAAAAACAATGTGAAACTATTACCTCTTTACCCTTCTGAAGCCAAGAAAATTTATAAGGACTAGGATGTTGTTCTGTAACTAATTATAATTTATTGGCAGCTTACTCAGATATAACATTCTCACAGCTGCCCAAATCTATCACAAATCTGCATACTTTTTCCCCAATAGTGCAGGTAAACTGGAAGATTTTATTGCTCAACCGCCCTCCTCATTTCGTTTTTTGTGGGGTAAGTCAAACCCTTTGCACCACAAGTAGAGGCCCATCATCTCCCACGACCTGTTCTTCAGACACATGGTTGTCATCTACCTGTTCATAGTTGGACTATTGAACCATCCTATCTTCCTCACCTGCAGCAAGCTCTTCATTTCTATAAATAACCCTTTTCCATTGCAATCTCCCTTTCTACAATCGACTGCATGATGTCTCTGTTTTTCGCACCTAAAACAACGCAATCTACCTCTGCTCGCAAGGGTTCTATTTGATTTCCCTGCTACTAGTGGTCTTTTAGCAACTCTTGTTTGGACAATACCCCATATCCCACCAATCTGGTTGGTGCTATGAATGATATTGGGAGGATTACGACCTCTAGGGTTGCTCTCAACAGAGTTTTCAGAATGTCGCTTCAACTATTTTTTCAATTATACAGCTCTTTGGTGTGCTTTAGAAACTGAGTAAGGATCCAATAAATTTAATGTATCTTGGAATTGGGGTTATAGGCCCCAAATACGACGGGATACCAGTTGTTCTTCAGTCTCAGAAAGGTCATTGAACACCAATAGTTGAAAGAACATGATAGTATACTCATCGATCGTCTTAGGCCCTTGATGTAAATTTTACAGGTTCTGGTACGTCATTCGTGTGTAGTTGTGAGGCAAGAACGCTAGATGCATATGTTTTTTAAGCTTTTCCCACGAAATAATCTTCGCCTTCCCTTGTCGTGTTCGAGTAACCTTTAGTTCTTGCCACTAAGCTGTGGCCCTTCCCTAAAAATGAGTGGCTACAAGGGACACGCTCTTATCATGTGGTACATCCTTAAATTCCATGACCTCTTCCACAGCAAAAAGCTAATCTAGGAACTCATATGGTATTAGGATGCCATGAAACTCAGGAATATCAATCTTTAGGCTCGCCTCCCATCAACGTGACCTAATGTCCCCAACTGGTCTTCCCCTCCCCCTAGGTAGGTTCCTAACGAAGGAATTATCTTCCTCATCATCCATAATATCCTCCTCATCCACAGATCGTGGATTCGAAGGTACTCGTTGCTGCTACTATTGAAAGGTTGCAGTTAGGGCTGTAATTTGTTGAGTTAGAGCCTCAATATGCTGTTGCATCCTCATGTTATCAGCCTCATAAACTTCCTCCATAGGGTGTCTCCTTAGTGGCATGACCATAAGAAGGTAGCCTCACTCTGATACCAATTAATGTAGCAAAAATGTGTAGAATGAATAAACGTGATAAGTACTTGCATTCGCCAACACCGAGTCGCGCTTCTATTATCGTTGTTGGGCTTTTCAATGATCTAAGGCCTTCATAAATGAAAGGTCAATTAATTTTGCGTCAACCAGGAAGTTAGTTAAGATCTTGACCATCCTCGGCTGGACTGACATCGCAATTTGCAACAAAAGCCATATAGGTTATGAGTTGAACCCAATGATCGGGGTGTGAGCCAAGGTTAGATCACGATCGTTGAGGCCAAACTTCTTGAAGAAATCATAATACATGATTTGGGTCGAGCTCCCCTGATCTACAAGCACCCTTTTGATATCAAATCCGATGAGATCCATGGAAATCACTAACTCGTCATTATAAGGGTGTTACACCCTTTCTTAATCTTCTTCAGAGAATGAGTTTTGCTCTGAATGCCCCTCGGCCCTTGGTCTCTTGGTACTAGCTTTGACTTTCATCACATTTTTTATGTAGCTCAACCTCTTTATTTGTCCCCAAATTGCAATCTTCTATGCTCGATCCACAAGATTATGTGGATGACTCCTCGATGGGCTGGTCTTGGGGCGTGCTCAACTTAGAGCACCTCAGCTGGCTTTTCTTTGGTAGCTTTCTCATCCATAAGTTCTCTCAAGTGGCCCTACGTGACCAAATCTTCCGGGTACTGCTTGAGCGCCTTGCATACTTTCTTCTTATGGGCCCTCTCCTTGTGATAGGAGCATCTCCACCTTATTCCTTTCCTTATGGCTACATTGATAGCATCCTTCTTCTTATGGGCCCTCTCCTTGTGATAGGAGCATCTCCACCTTATTCCTTTCCTTATGGCTGCAATTATAGCATCCTTGGACAGTCTAGGTGGCCAAGAGAAGTAAGGTCTGTCCCTGACCTGTGGAAGAATCTTATAGACTGGCTCCTTGATGATCGTGTTGATGGCTTCCCAAGAGTGGGTTGCTCAGCTCCCAATCTAACTGGAGGACTAGAATTCTCCCTTATAGCCTTCTTGCTTGGCCTTGATGGGCTAGAGTTGGGCTCTTCGACCTCTACATGGACAATGTCTTCTTCTACTCTAATATATTGTTCCACCCTGCTCATCAATGCCGATATTTCTTGGGGCGATTTCTTCGTTAAAGAAGCTCTCAGCTTGTTCCCAAGCAGAAGGTCGTGCTTAAATGAGGCAACATCCAACTCCTCATTGCAGTTTTTAATGTCATTGTACACCTCCCAGTACCTTCTAGTGTATTTGTGCAGAGGATCCTATTTTTCCTTTCTTAAGTGTCATCAATGAGTCAACCTCTTTAGGTATCTTTGTATTGGCTATAAACCGAGTGATAAACCCCTTTTGAAATGTCTTGCGAGCTCGTTATAAACCGGGGAAGGAGGCAATCAAACCATCTCAACCCAGCTTCCCCCAAGCTGGAGGGAGAAACTTTGCACATTAGGGCATCATTACCACTTTACAAGGTCATCATTTGTCTTTAGTGGATTATATGGGAGTGAGGCTCTTCACGTTCGTTGTAGGAGTTAAACCTCAATAGAGCAAAGATCCCGGGGGCTCGGGCATCTCTACATGTTTGGTAAATAGGGAGGCTGATGGCCTCTCCTGGTAGCTTTGCACCGATAGGCATGCTTGCTTCTCAAACAACCACCTCCTCAGATCGTAGCTGGTGTGAGTGGATGACCTAGACCCTTTCATTTTTCTAAGAGGATCTCAGCCACGTCTTGCTCTAGCGAATGTGTAGCTGAACCCTTTGTCACTTGAACTCATTTGAAGTGTTGTGAACTCTTTCACTATAGGCCCCATTTGAGGGTCCTTTTCAGACCTTTTTGAAGTGGGGCTTCTGGTTCTTTGTTCGGTGGACCTAGACTCGCCATGATGAGAACTTTTTGGCAGAATTGGTAGGCCTTGTTCTTTGTTTTTCAAGGCTGATAAGAGCTTCAGAATCTCCTCCCCCATAGAACGGAGGGTTTCTTCTCTAGTAAGATCGTGTTTGAGGGATCTCACAGTTTCATGGAGAGGCCTCTTCTTTGCTCACCTCGAGTGTTGGTGAGACTAACTTCTTTCCTTAGAGTTTTGTTTGACACGATTATCCAAAATAGATACCACCTTCGACAAGGTCACCATTGAGGGTTCGTAACAAGCTTTTGCTAATTTTCCATAGAAGATGCCAACTTTACAGGGGTTGAATTGCAATTTAATTCGCAAAGTGGGTTGGATCCGACCTAAATATACCTTTCAATGGGTAAAGTGACCTGCAAAAGGCGACAAACATGAACTGGTTAGCGATGAATGCCAAAAGCCACTCTAATGATGAAGTTAGGAATATTTTTTAAAGAGATAATGACAATAACCAAATTGATAGAGTTTTGGCTAGAGAATCAATTTTCACACACATTTGGCTTTAGGCTTCATCCCTTTTTATAGGAGCTGAAGATTATACCTCTTTTCTAGAGCTCATGATGGGCTGGTCCGTTCTTAGACCACGCTCTGCTAGTGGCGAGGTCAAGCCCATATAATCTGGCTCAATTATTGTACGGTCTCAGATCAATCACATTTAATGCTACCTGCTTGGCTAGGCTTCCCTCAACAACTGTACGATTTTGTTCTAATCGCATTTAATGGTACTTGCTTGGGTAAGCTACCCTCATTAATATTCGGAGCTCAACCACTCAACTGATATCATTTTGGTTCAGTCGCTTCATTTGTACTAAACCAGTAGTCCAACTATCCACGTATTGCTCGACCATGCGTGAGCCATCATCCCTATTTTGGTCTTCTTAGCCCTTATCAGGGTCTTGTCATTGGGTCTTATTGGGTCTCAAATGGGCCAGCCCAAGTTGATTTCAGCCCCCTTCAGACACTTTAAAACCGGTAGTAGTTCATCTTAGTAGATGAAGATTAAATTAGTCATGATCAAATATTGTTAATTATCAAATTGTATTTGTTTTAAAAATAATGATAAACAAAAGATCAAGTTTATGTAGCTTGTTACTACAATGCGAGCCTTAGTCCTGATGCATGATTTAATCCGACAATGGTTCATGCCCATGGAATTACTCTATCGTGTTCAGGATAATGTGTAAAAATTTTTAAAAAGTACTTATCATATGAAAGCATCACATAAGCAACTAAAATAAATAAAAATGAAACCCTTCATGATGTGCAGAAAAGTAAGAGCCGCATACCATTTTAACATTCCATCCAATGTTGTGATCAACCAACCCACCCGAGTCTGACCACAAAGCTCTGTAAAAGCCAACATAGCTTCACCATACTCCTAAGTCCCATTAGCTACCATCGGGTCAATATGCATTTTATTGCCAATGTAAGATTTCTTACTGGTGCTGCATCATAAACTAGACCGAGGTGCAAAATTCCTGTGGCAAATTCATCCAAAAGAAATATAAGGAGACTAAAAAACACTAGCGCACAACTTCAAACACAAGAAAGATAAAATGACAAAATAAGAAAATACCATCAACCATCAAGAGATTCAATAAGCATTTGTTGCAAAAGAAACATACCCATCTCTATTCAGGTCCAAACCAAGAGATCCAAACCTTTAAGAATGTAGATAGAAATGAGAGAGAGAGAGAGAGAGAGAGAGAGAGAGAGAGAGAGAGAGAGAGAGAGAGAGAGAGAGAGACTTGGAGCTTAAATTAAAATGGCAACACTCATTTAGTCATCCATTCTATTCAAGTCTACAAAGTAAGTCACATAAATTACATGGATATGAAAATTATTGTTACTTTGAGGTCCTAAAGTTATATGTACATACCTTTTGCTAAAAAATCACTCCAGACATCCTCATCATAGTATTTGCATGCCAATACATAGCCTCCTTCGCTCTTAAGAGCATAAGTAACCATATTGTCAATGAGCCAGTATTGATCATATCTGAGTTCCTGCTTGATTTGATCTTCGTGACAACTCAAAATATTCTTAATTTAAACTTGCCAAACATTATGGCTTAAAACTATATTATTTTAAATAAAACTACTAAAAAGAATACAAAAAATTAAATAATACCTAATATTGCATAAAAAGAAACAAAGTAGACAAATTCTCCATCATTCAAACCATCAAAAAAATTATTTGATATTTTTGAGATACAATGTGACGTGCATTTAACAAATGAAAGAAATTAATACAAACTAGCTAATTGATTATTTTTTCCTTTTACTTAGTTGATGAAAGTAGGTCAATTGAGAGAAAAGGGAAAATTATATCCTAACTACTTAAAACCATGTCAATTTGATTTTCAGATCAATAAAACGACGTTGTTTTATTTAAAAAATTTTGAGACGAGAAACATCACGTCGCAAATGAACATGTTTTGCAACCAAACTTTTTGTGACCGTCAATGTGCCGCCGTAAACAATCAATTTTTAACTTATTTGTGTCGGCCATTTTTGCTGTCTTAAAAAAAATACTTTTTGCGTCAACAAATGACCCCTTACAAAAAAACTCGAGGCAAAATATAATTTTTCTAGTGGTGATTGTAGGTAAGTCAAATTTATAAAATCTTTTATTCTATTTGGTAACAAAGCTAAATTTTCCATAAATAGATGACTATTCTCATTGTAGGTAAGTCAAATTTATAAAATTTCTTTATTCTTTTTTGTATTAAAGCTAAATCTTCTATAAAAAAATATTGTCCCAAAACCCTAGCACTCAGTCGCCATGCTCGTCGAGCCAACCCTTGGTTTGTCCTGTGTCAATCCTCTAGTCGACCATTCGGTTTGAAAAAGCCCCTCACTCTCGACCCTTGTCTGCATCATACTAGGTCGCCAACCACCCTTTTTTCATTAGCCACGATCACGTATCTCTGGTTCTCGCCGTAGAGCTCTCACCCTCGATCCTCGACTTCATATGTCTTTGTATATCACTACGACCAAACCTAACTTGATTTGATGTCGTTGCACTCCATAACCACACCCAATGGTTCACGAGCATGTATTCTTTATGGCTTTGCATCCCTCTTGGTTTGTTGATGACTTCTCTATGAATTATTGACGACTTCTCTGTGGTTCATGGATTGGTGTTCTCTGCAATTCTCGAGCTTTGACTTGGTGCCGTCTCAAACTCTCTATGATTTACTAATGTGGTAAATCCCCTATTTTGCTCTTTATACCTGTTTAGAGCTACCATTTTTGGTTTTGGTAGCATTGTTCTTGGTTTTGCCACTTCTCCGGCTATCTATTCTTTTGGTCGGTTTGCATTTGTTTACTAGACAATATGACTAAATCCAGTGAAAAATGTATTTTCAAGTCATCTCCATCGGATTTTCTCTTTCTCAATATGCACATTCTCATTGTATTACTAGTGTATTGTTGAATGAGAAAAAGTTTGCTATCTAGAGTTGAACTTTTCGTCTCTTTCTTAAGGGCAAAGGCAAGTCTAATTGAATTTTGGAGACTAAAAAGCCACTCCCGAGAATTGATCATAAGTGTGTGTAGTGAGATAATGATAATTGCTTCATCCTATTTTGGTTTTTCAATTCCATGAAGGAACATGTCTACAACATGTTCCTTTATCATGATACTTAGCCTCTGTTATCAACTACCTTAACATAGATGTATGAACATGCTTGTAATGATGCCCACATTTGTTTTACCTATATCAAGATATTTCTCAAGTCTCTAATGAGGCCTTAGGTTTCTCTATGACTAAATTTTTTTGGGTACTTACAGTCTCAATGGGAAGAGTTGGCCCAATATGAGTCAACAAGTAATTTTTCAGCTAATGTAACTTCTATAATTATTAAACGACTCGTTCGTCAGCATACATATCAGTTCTTAATGGGTTTGAAACCTAAATTCGAATATCTCTGTAATAAGATTTTGAGCACATCACCCATGCCTTGTAGGAAGCCTTTGCTACTATTGATGGTAAGGAACGTCGACGTCGGTTACTCTAACCCGCTTCTCCCCCATCTCTGAGCTTCCATCCATGATGGATCAGATGACCATTGCTACTCGTTTCGAATCTTGTACTTCAACTGGAAAATTTATTCGTTATCATTATGGTGAGGTGGGACACATAAAGCTTGTTGCTTTAAACTTCACCCTGAATTTCACTCAAAATTGTGACTTTGGTTATAAGCCATCTTGTACTGCTTCCATTGCCTAGCATATTGGAAGTTCTGAGCCTATTGCCCCCGTATGACTTTAGTCATCTCCAATCTCATATTAAACAACTTTATGAGCAACTCGGCTCCTCGACTGCTTGGGCTTAGGGTATATCTCTAACTCCCACCGTTACTTTGGCTTCAAATATTCCTATTGCTTTACATGTTTAGTCTAAGAAACCTATATAGGTTTTGAATTCCAGAGCCAATGATCACATGACTAGTAAGTTATATTTATTTTTTCTTCTATCATCTTTGCTAATCACACTGGTTGCGTTGTTAATGGCTTCACCTCATGTATTCATTATAAGGGTGTTGTGTATTTATCTCCTGATATTATTCTTGAATATGTTCTTCATGCTTCAAATTTCGTATTTAATCTACTATCTATTAGTCGTCTTGCTAAAAATATTCATTTTGTTGTCATTTTCTTACTTACTCGTTGCATGATTTAAAACTTTGAGTTCGAAAAAGATTTTTAGCATGGGTGCTTTTTGAGGTGTGTAATGTGAGTAATGAGCATAATGGGCTATATTACTTTGGAGAGCCACCTCTCTTAAGTCTTTAGGCTTTCATCTTGCTGGCGTCTCCATCTTACATTTTTTTTCTCTTCAGACTTTAAATCGTTTGCATGCCCATTTAGAACATGCAAAAATTTTAGTATTTGTAGTTGTTATTTCTGCCATTCATTAATGCATTTAAATACAATAAATTTCATTATGTGGTATAGAAACTTTCTAAACATATTCGCACTAATTATATTCATCGCATGCATCATATATCCAGTACTTTTGATCTTAATTCATTCGGATGTATGTGGACCCTCTTCAGTTTGCTCTTTTGACTGGGCATCATTATTATGTGACTTTTATTGATGATCATTCTCAATGCACATTAGTTTATTTACTAAGAAGAAAATGTAATTTGGTACCCATATTTATTCAAGTTCTCTAAATGGTCAAAAACTCAATTTAACATTGTTATTTTCTAAATATGATATGATAATGGTGGTGAGTATATTTATGGTGTCTTTCATTCCCACCTTAGTTAGAATACTATCCTACAATATCTTACATGTCCTTCTACTCCCGAATAGGATGGTGTCACAAAACGTAAGAATCACTATATTATGTTTATCGTTCGTTGCCTCCTTTGTGGCATGTATATATGTACCTAAGTTTTATTGGCATATGGTTGCCCTTACTTCCGTTTACCTCGTTAATGGTAATCCTAGTCGAATTATGCATGGTTCGACTTCCCTTCAAGTTCTTCAACCCGATCATACTTTATTTCCTCCTTTGCCTAGAGTGTTTGGTTGTACTAGTTTCATCTGGAATCCTTTTTCCAACTCATACTAAGTAGGATAATAAATTTATTAGATATATCTTTTTAGGTTATTGTACTATGTCTAGAGGTTATCATTGTTATGATCCAGTGTCTCGTCACATGTTTCACTCCCTTGATATTACCTTTTGTTAGGATATCCCATTCTATCGCACTATGTCTACTTTAGAGTATTCTACTCCTTATACTTTATGGTGGACCTCTCACCGAGTGCTTGTTTAGTTTTCATTTTTTTACTCTACCTCAGTGATGGAGCCCTTATCTCTCCCAGTTCAAGGGCCTATTGCCCCTCTACAATTATACTCTTGCCGTCCTCGCTCTCAACCTTTATTGCTAGAGCTCTTTTGGATCCGAATTTAGGTATTTCCTCTCCTCTTCTAATTTTAGCTTATGAATGGTAATGGGGAAGGACGGAGCCTGGATGTGTTCTCCTATCCCACCCCTTTTATTATTAGGGTAGGAGCAAGAGAAAAAAAAATCAAGAAAGTAGTGGGGATGGGGTGGGGACGAGTTTAATGGAGAATATTTTTAAACTTTAAAAGAGATTAATACTAATAAAAATTACATGATAAGATATTAAAATAATAACATTGATCAATGATTAGAATTAAAAAGATAGAAAAATAAGAAAGTGAAATAAAAATTAAAAATTAAGTATAATTATTTTGTATTTTAGTTTTATTATATTATTTAAAAAAACTTTACAGACATATTTATATATAAAATATATTCAATTAATCTAATCGGGGCAGTACAAAGAGAAACAGGACATGAAAAGCAAATATTGTCCCATACCCATTTCTTAATGGGTTAGGAAAACCCCTTACAAAATGGGGTGGGTGGTGCAACGGCGGCCGAAATGGGGAAAATTGATATCCCTATTTATGCCCCCTCAATTTCTCTTCATTTTTCTATTTGTACTTGCATACCCACTTCTTGTTATGGTTGGCTTAAAGATATTAACCATCCTATCTCCCAGTTTGTCTCATATGATGGTATTTCAACTTCATGCATTACTTTCATTAGCAAGATCGCTTGTGTGCAGATTCTCCAATTTGTGTTTAAAGCCCTTCAGAATCCCCAGTGGGTTATCGCTATACAACCTGGGGTTGATGCCTTAGAAACTAATTGTACTTGCGAGCTTGTGCCTTAACCCCTTAGTAAGAAGATTGCAGGTGTGTAAGTTGGTCTTTAATGCGAAGTATTTTGTTGATGTTTTGTGAATTGATATAAGGTTTTCCTTGTGACCAAAGGCTTTACCCAGTTTTCTAGTAAAGATTCTGGTGCTACATTTGCCCCTATCACATAATTGACTATTGTTCTTCTTCTTATATCCTTAGCAGCTTCTCATTACTGGTCTCTTCACCAACTAAATATCAAGAATACCTTTCTTTATGGCGATTTACTCCAAAACCACCTATATGGACCCTTCGTTGGGTTTCAGGTTGAGAGGAAGTATTATAGGAAGATATGTCGCCTTTATAAGTCTCTTTATGGATTGAAGGAGTCACCAAGGGTATGATTTAGTTGTTTCAGTAATATTATCTTATTTATAAATTTTGTTTAATGTCACTCTAATCACACATGTTTTATTCATCAACGTTATGATGGTCGTTGTATCATTTTATTAGTATATATTGATGACATTATTCTTAATAGAGATGATACATCATATATTGCTTAGGTAAAAAATGATATTGGTAGAGTTTTTATATTAAGGATTTGAGTTTCCTCGAGTACTTCATTGGTATTGAGGTTGTGCATTCTCATTGTGCATACTTATTTGGTATTGAGGTTATACTTCTTTGGTATGGTCATCATCTTATATTGGTATCAGCAGTTGTCTTAAGATCTTCAGCTGATACCAAGTGTCAGACTATGACACAGGGCACTTGTGAAATAATTTGACTTTGACGTTTTTTAACTATGGCTTCGAGAAAAAAAGAATCATTTCTATTAATTTGTAGCAACAAGTCAGCTATTATATTCGCTTCATATTCAATTCTTCACGAGCATACCAAAATATAAAAGTGAAAATTTATTTTAGTTTAGAAAAAATTCGAATAGGTATTGACTCCTTCATTTATTTCTTTATCTAACTAGACGACGGATATATTCATTAAGTTAATAGAACCGTCTCTACTACATTCATCATTTGTCAAGTTTCAATTGTCAAGTTGAATTTAATTGACATCTTAGACCTGACTTGATGAGGAGTATTGAAAATAATACATATTAAAAAATAATGTAGATGAGTACTTCTCTTTGTAGATAAGCCAAATTTAAATAATAAAAAAAAAAAAAATTTATCCCACTTTTCAGATTGCAGGACATCTAAATGTTGCCATGTGGCATTTAAAAGACTTTAGGCCTTTTTCTTCTTTCTGCACTTTTTCTGTTTTTTTTTTTGGTTTAGTTTTTTTATTTTATTTAAAAAAATCATCTAGTAAGAGGATGATTCATCAAGAATGATCTGGATAGCTTAGCTGGTAGAGCAAAAAACTGAAGATCGTTGTGCCACTAATTCAAATCTAATTCATAGTTGAATTATTTATAATTGCATATTTAAAATACATAAGTCAAAAAGTTGAACAATACAAAAAAAAATGGCGAGGGTCTGATCAGATTAATTGGATCCAAGAACAAAATTCAAGTCTACTAGCATGTTGTTAAAAAGTATACTTCTATGGGTTAAAGTTGAAAAAGGTTAATTAAAGATGAAAAAATTTCAAAAAGGACCCTTAAATTGGCATTTTTTACCCGTCTTATTGTTTTTTGATAAGATTTTATATTTTTTAATTTTTCAAGATGATAGAGATCTAAAAAAAAAAAACACTCATTTAGACTTATTACAAAAAGAAAGTTTATAAAATGAAGTTATTTGGACTTTTTGATACAAATAATGCGATTGAAAATATTTCAAATTTAAAATTGTGTAAATTGTTTTTTTGTCTAAAATACTAATAAATTTCTTTTGGTTACTTAATTTTAAAATTTTGACTGTTTATAATTTAAAAATTAAATTATTCTACTAAATTGAACTATTATACTATTTCATTTTATAAATTATTTTAATTTTTAAATACAGATATGCACACACATGCATGCATGTCACTAGTATATATAAAACTAGACCTAACATGTGCTAGTTTCTTTGTTTTTTCCCCGTTAAAAAAAAAAAAAAAGGAATTTTTCTTCTTTTTAGGGTTTCCCATTTTCAAAGCACCCCAATCCCTCCCTCCAATGGCTGTAATGGCGGTAGCACTTTTCCCGCGGTTTCCGCTCTCTCCTCCTCATCCACCGCCAGATCCACCGCCACCTCCGCAACCACGGTTAAAGGCGGAACCATTCGCTCCTTCCCTCGCTCTGACATTTTCAAACTCGATTTCGCCTCAAACTCTGCTCTCAAACCCTCCAGCTCCAGGTCACATCAATCATCGCACACCCTAAGTTCTGTGTTTATTCTTTCTTTCTTTTTCTATTTCCAATAATCGATATCACCATTAAATTATCAAAACACTGTTTTATTTATTATACGCATGATGATAGTGTTTGGTATTATTAATATTATTAATTTATATGTTATAATTTATAATAAAAGTTATAAGTGTTTGATAAAATTTATAATTTGTATTTAAAATAAAATAAAATAATTATAATTCATAATAGAAGATATAAATATTTGAAAGAGATTATAACTTATATCTAAAATTAGTAGCAGAAAGTTATAAATTTTGCATATTCTTTTAACATTACAATACTGTTGCATACTCGTGCATTGGCCCGTTTCAAATAATTGTATCTTTATTTATTTTTATTTCTAATAATTTTTTTATTGCTTAATCTAATTATTATATATTTTTATTAATCTTACATAGAGAAGTTAGAAACATAAAATTTTTATCAAAACATAAAAATAAATTCAGAACAGACAAAAAATAAACCAAAATAAACAAATAAATCAAATCTTGTGTTCTTTATTTTTGTCTTGTGTGAACTTGTTTTTATCTTTTGATTAGAATTTTCTATTTTTTTTAGTTCATTTTATCAAAAAAAAGTAAATAATTTTAGTCAAATGATGAAAAAAAATAAAAATAAGATAAAAATAAACAAAAATTTCCAAACTTATCCCAAACAGGGATATTGTTTTATGTATACTTATTGATTTACCCACATGTTAGGTGATTAAGTAATACTTATTTTTTTTATTAGTTTAAATTATAAAATTTAGAGTTATTTTAGTACAAATTTTATTATCAATTAATAATAAAATTTTAGCAATGAAACACAAGATTTAGACCAATAGTAAAGTCACGATTATTCACTCACCTGACATAGGTGAACAAATTTGTTTTTAATTGAAGTAAGCTTGTATAATTGTAGAACGAACCTATCACATCAGAAAAAAGTGAGTGAATAAATTTAATTTTGATTCTAACATATTCTTCTCACTCGAATGAGTTCCACAAAACTGTGGAATGGAATCTAACCATGTGAGAAAGAAGTGTTCGGAACCAAATAACAAACACTTAAGTTATAGGCTATGTTTGGAATAATTATTTATTTGTTTATTTTATTTAGTTTAATTTTTTTTAGTAAATTTTTTTATTATTAATTAAACTATTAATTTTTAGATTCTTTTCATCGAAGTGAGCTAAAAAAAAATTGATCAAATATTTTAAAAAAATACAAAAAAACAAAAATAAGCCAATAAATCAAAATTTTATGTTGTTTATTTTCATTTTTAATGAATTTTTTTAATCTTTGGATAAACTTTTTTTTACTTTTTAAGTTCCTCATCTAGATAATTGAAAAAAGTAAAAGATCCTATACAAAATAAGATGAAAGTTTAAAAAAGATAAAAATAAGCAAAATTTATGAAATTTAGCCCAAACGGAGCCATAATCTGGTTTCCCTTTATTTCCTGTCTTTTCTCTCATTCTCTCTGTCTCTCCTCGTGCCAGTTCGAGAATTTCCCTGAAGATAGGTATGGTTTCAAAGCATGTCCTTCGGGTACCAATAGTGCATTGTTTGGGTGACAATCATTCTGAAGAATCCTCAGATACAGGACCTCCCCATGTTACGAATAATTCTGATGCGGTATATATGCCATTGATATTCTTGTTGGCGTATTTTTCTTTGATTTCTAATGTTCCGAATGCTTGTTGATTTGGGCTTTTTTTCCATATTCTTGCATGTTGATTGTCGAATATGAACTCTTTATGCTCTATAATTGCATTATCACTGTTCAAGAATTGGTGGTTTCTGTCTTCTTCTTTAATTTGGTGATTTCTATAATCGCATCATAACTTGTTTGAACGGGGTGATTTGAAAAGAAAAGAAAAGAAATTTTAAATTATCGCTCCAATCACTCGGATAACTAATGAGGAAAGAAATCGAGAAAATGAAAAGAAATGGAGAGATTTAGTTATCTCTTCACAATGTCTTTTTGAATCTCTCCAAATTTGAGAGATTTGGAGGGAAATTAAACCTCTTAAATACTCATGTTCAACCATCCAAAATAAAAATAAAAATAAAAATACTCATGTTCTATAATGTCAATGTTAGTCCTTTAAAAATAAATGCATGAAATACTATTAGTCTAATACTTTAAAATAAGACGAGCTTAGTAAAATTATGTGAAACATTTTTTTCTTTCTCTTATGTAAACTAATCAAACAAGATATGAGGAAAATAATTATTTTTTCTCATGTTTATCCACGCGAAATGGAAGGAAAACATAATCCTTTCTTTTCTTTTTTTCCTTTTATTATCATACTTTTAAATAGCTGTAGCATTTGTGTAACAGTAACAGTAGTGGTAATGCGGTTTCGGAGCGTAACGATTATAGTGTAACGGTAGCAGTACCTAGAGTCGTGAATTTTTTTATTTCTTGCACAACTTAATAAAAATAACAGATTCCCATGTTTTTACTTCAAATGTATATATTTATTGGAATTTAAAATAAGTTTTGGTGAATTTTGTTTATTTTCTTGATATGATTCAATATATGTTTTAATTTTTCTACTAGATAGTATGATTGTTAGAATCGTACCATTAAGATTCAATTCATACGATTCGATACGAGTTTCTGACTGCATGATACGAATCGTAACTTGAATTGGAAGACATATTTAATCGTACAATTTACGATTCCATTCATACAATTCACAATTCGATTCATGCGATTCATACCATTTTTTTATGAAACGGCTCTTAATGATGTTGTTTAAGGCAATGGTGATAGCCTATCTTTTTTTTTTTTCTTTTTCCTATCATTATAACTCCTCTTTTAGGAAGGCATGGTACAATCTTATCCATTCTTTAAAAAAGGTTCGGTGATCTTGTACTTGGTCGTCAAGATGATACTTATTGTTGTATTTTGGATAATTTTACTATATGCTAGTCTTTCATTTTTTTGAGCCCTTAAACTTTACAATTTGAAGTTCTAAATTTTCTTGTCGTGTGTGTGTGTGTGTGTGTGTGCGCAATCATATATTAGAATTTTATTATAATCTATAACAAATATAAGTATATGCACAATTCATTCACAAAAAATACACAGATAGAACCATTGTTATTATTATGTTGAGTAAGTACAACCATCGCTATCAATTAAATAAGAACAAAGAAATTAGCCATTGTATGCATGCTTTTATAAGTAGATACACAAGTATGATTATATATTATAAAAAATGTAAAATGTAATGAATTTTGTGATTCACAATTCGATATAATTCATGATTCATTATTTTAGCAAAATTATTCACAATTTGACAACCATGTTAGGTAGTGTAGTTAAAATCAAAAATTTTAATTATTTTGTATAGTATTTAATGATTTTACGTATTATAAGTTCATACTGCACAACTTAAATGTCATTTAAATTTTTTATAATTATAAAGTATTATATATATTAAAGCTTGATTTGTTGTTTAAAAATTTTAATTTTGAATTCACTATTCTAAAATTTATATTGTTATTCAAACTCTAATTTGTATAGATCTATTTTATTTTTTTTTAGAGGGGGGGCGGAGGAGATTGTAAACAAGCTTGAATTTTAAACATTTTTCTAAAAAACAGAACACTTGAGCAAATGAAAACTTGACCACCATATTTGCTACCTACTGCCCATCATTAGAAAAAAATCAAATTTATAGACAGTGGACCTTTAAAAAACGTGGATCTTAAAATCAAACATGTTTTTCAGCTGTTAAAAAATATGAATATTGAAGAACTAATTAAAAATAGAAGAAGAATGAATCTAGCAAATAGTCAAAAGTTAAAAACGAAGAGGTAAATTACTGGATTATTTTGAAATTGTAGAGATTTGAGGCAAATCTCACAGCGTCGAAGTATTATTTAGCTTGTTGGGCTACTATGAATTAATTTAGGTTAAAAATAATAGAAATTACGGGGTCTGTTGATAAAAAATGAAACTAGAAAATTCACGAGCTAAAATCCTGTTACACAAATTGTAATGGCCATAACAGCGACGTTTCGGCTCATTACGGCCAATATACCACTGTTATGCCCGATACGAAAGGTGGAATTGTCATTACACTTGGAAATTTTCTTTACATTGAAAAATCGGCTGTAGCTTATATTGGAGGCGACCAAAACCGTTACGTAATGGTAACGGCCGCTTTTTAAAACTATGGTTACTATTAATTAATCGTTCTTTTCTTTTCTCTCTTGGATTCCAAATGGGCTTATTGATGAAAATGTTAGGAATGGTTTAGATAAAGCTCAAGAAATGGTTGGCTGAATATTATCCAGTTTGCATGCAATCACAACTTTACATTGAGGAAACTAATAAGAGCGTAACACGGTGTTACAGTTGCACGTGTCTTAGTCACATTGATACGGTAGAGAATAATCTAGTTAAGTTGATGCTGAGTTGTGGACCATGCTTCGGAGGCTGGGGAGTGGGGAGCACTTCTCAAATCACTATAAATTTCACCAATTTAATCTACTGTTGTTCCCCTTTTGTAATGTTGGGATTGTATTTAGTATTTTATGTAAGCATCATCGTCCAATTCTTTGAATGAAGCGCCCAATTGAACTCTTTAACTATTCCAAATCATTCAGGAACTAGGAATTCCTGGGACATGCATGAATACCACTAGAATTATTCAATTATAGTAGAGAAATGTAATCTTCTTTGCTTGACAGAAAAGTCAAATACATTATCCTGAGACCAGGGGACAATATTTAAATTAACTAAATATGCTTGCTGGTCTTGTGCTTTGAATTTCTATCAATGAATTTATGGATGTGAACTTGAAGTGCAAAAGTAGAATTGGGAACTTTCTGTAGTGGTGATATTGAGAAACTTCCATTGATTTTGGAATTACTGGATTATATAGGAGAAGTTCATGTTTAGATAGCCTAGAAAAGTCAGGTACGTTTTTCTTTTTCATATAATTTTTAAAAGAAAATGGAAATTGCATACTATTTTTCTTTCTCCTTTTAACATGTAACTATTTATCCAAAGAGTATGACCCTAGGGAGGTCAAAAGTTCAAATCTTGTCAAATGCAAGGTGCTATGTGAGAGCACGTTTCTGTGTATTTGCCAATCAAAAAATAAATAAAATAGGTATGATGCTAAACATTGCTAAATTGTGGATTGTGCACTGTTTGGGAAATTGGGATTTAAGTTATGTAGTTTGTTAATACCTCTTTACTATATCTATTACTGGGATGAGTCTATGTTGATTATGTCCTGCGAGAATGGTTGTATCAGAAAATATTTTCCCTTTCCATTATTTCGAATAAGCAACGTCATTTAGATTTTTCATGAGATTTTCTTAATTTATATTTCGTGACGTTATGATTCTGGTTATTTGTCGTATGGACATTCACTCTCTTCTCTTCACTGTGAAGGAAGTAACTGTTGACTTAAAACTCCCAAGAAGAAGTTTGTTAGTGCATTTCACTTGCAATGCATGTGGTGAAAGAACTCAAAAGCTCATAAGTAGATTAGCCTATGAACGCGGCACTGTTTTTGTACAGGTATGATTATGATGATTGTCATAAATCCTAAGGGTAAAATTTCTCTGTTCTTGATCTTTATTATATAAGCTATCAAATGTTTTTAGCAGGGTTGTAACAGTACAATGGTGCATATCAATGTTCATAATCCATTTTGTTTTCTCTTTCCTTGTCATTTAGAGAGAGAGAGAGAGAGAGCGAGGAGAAAGACTTCTGTATTTAGCTTTTTAATGGTCAAGATTCTACAATCACCATCAGGTTGCTAGCTGCTAGTTATGTTGACTGAACTTGCTTCATGAGGACTCTTAGAGCAATATTAAGGCCACTGTAAATAATGTAGCTATTATGTGTGCATTTGAAGATAGCTAGAATGAACAACCAAAGGATTTCTGAAAACTTCGTTAACTGTACGCTCATTTGTTTTTTTTTTCAACATTGAAACGGACTTAACATTTTATATCTGGAGCAGAATAAACTGTACCATAAATATGCATACTTTTGGCAGGGGCTAAGAAGTATGGACACTTCCAAGAAGGTGGCGTGTCGGTATCATAGACATGTTGAACCACGACACTTGTGGGACACTCTTAACAGTTTCTGCACACATGTAAATGTCCTATTATTATTATTTTTTAGAACTAGACATGGTTCACACTTTTGGGGGATACATGTGTCCATCCTTTAGACACACATGAGATGAAATACATTAAATTTTTTAAGAAAATGGCTTCCAATCCAAGGATAAATGATAACAGTATATGTATTTGAGGAATTCTAAATCTCAAAATTTTCAATTATATGAATGGAAGTTTGAAAATAGATATTGGGTTTTGTTGTTCATGTCTGCATGTTCATGCCTTCCTTGTCCGTATTTGTGCTTCTTAGGTTGGGAGCCTATACCTTTTCATTACAGCATTCTCACTGACTCACTTGAGTTCCTCCTCCAACTTTATATGTTCCTTTTGTGTTCTACTCATAGCAAAGTTACTTCCTTTTCTTAATTTTTAAGGATTAGGCTATCTTATTTTTTCTGTTTGATATGGCAATATATTTTTTTTTTGTGCCATGCTGCTTCCTTTACTTCTCTTAGTTTTTTAAGTATTGCTTCCAATTGAATTTTTCTCTCTGCCTTTATGACAATGCCAGTCATCTGACCTTTGCTCCACTGCATGGCTTCTCTTCTTGAGGTTTACCTATAACTTTTAATTTAGTTTCTAAAAATACTTGTATGTAAGCTTTTCACCCTAAATCTGCATTAACCCATTGAATACCAGAGCTGCAATAACTTAGCGTAATGTGGTTTCATACTTCAAAAATCATGAAGGGTGGGACTTGGTTAATTAATTTGTTCTAACTGGGATTTGTAAATTGACAATGGTCATATCTAAGAAACAACAGGATTGGTTTTGAAGCCTTGTTGCACTGTGCTTGATATGATTGGTTTGAAGGTGCCTTATTGATTATGGGTTGTTTCACAAAATGTACATTCAGATGTCTGCATTTTGATTTGTCATGTTCAGAAATGTTGTACGGAGCTCTCCTTAATGTTGAAACCTTTATTAAAATCCTTACTTGTCAGTGTGCAGGGTGTCTCCAGCATCATAAATTAATTGACAATCTCGGACTAGTGTTTGGGTATGACTTTCGGGATGATAATGGGATGGACTTGAATGCAGATCAAGTTCGACATGTTCAATCAAAGTTAAAAATCTGGAGGAGGACAGCAACTGCCGCTCGAATCCTCAACACTGTAGATCTTTCTCGCTGCTCCTGAGGTGCAATCCCTCTACTCTCTAACCACAACAACCCAGTAAACTTAATACCAGTCTAATTTCCAAATCCGAAGTTGGTGATGGGGGGCTTGGAACAGTTGGTTCTGGAGGTGGCTTAGGATGTCTCTTGTGCTCATTTTTTTTTTTTTGGGTGCTTTCCAGGAGCTGGTGCGGGTGAGGGTACTTGTACTGGTGCTGGGTTTGGTAACGCCAATAGTGTTTCTGGTGCTGTTGTGCGTTTGGTGGTGTGGGAGCACTGGTGCTTCCTTAGCTGGTGCCGTTGCAGGTGTCTCCTTTGTTTGGGCTGGTGCTGGGGCTACTTATGGTGGTGGAAAAACAGGTGGCTGTTGTTAAGTTGTTTGGAGCTTGATTAGTATTACACCGAGTTACACATTTGCAGGGTTGTGCCCCCGAGGCAAACTCTTTGTGGGTACTTTTGGCTTTTCTTTGTAACCCTAGTTATATTATATATATTTATAGTAGTGTAGAGTAATTCGGATGTAACTTTTTTATTCCTTATCATAGTGAGATAACTACAACAGTCATGAATGTAATGGCGTAGCCCTAATTGATATATAAATAGTAATGTAGGGTAATTCGGATGTAATTTTTTTATTTCTCATCATTCTGAGATGACTGCAATAGTCATGGACGTAGTCCTAATTGATTGAATCCCATAAATCTCGTGATCGTCTGTGTTTTGTTATTAATCCATTCTTATTTTTCTGCAATAGCAGTGTCGACGGTGGCGACAAAGTTGTTGGCTTTGAAGGATTAGATATTGGAGGAGTTTGCCCCTGCATGTCTTAGCTTGGTTTTTGTTACTTCAATGACTAACGGGATGAATATGGTATTTATTTCTTTTGCCTTGCACTATAACGTAAAATACATATTTTTTTATATATGAATATATATATATATATATATATATATATATAATTTATTTTTAAATGATATAATAATTTTAAAATATAAAAATAATTTATATTTCTCTCTCATTTTGATCTCTCATTTTTAGATTTTATATATTTAATTTTAATGATTCATCAATTATTATTTTTTATTTTTTATAATATTTATAACTCTTATTAGTATTACTCGCTTAAAATTTAGGACTTATTCCTGATATATTTTCACACCCACCTCACATCCATTACCATCTCAATATATTTGTTCATCTCTATCTTTATTAAGTTAGGAATGAGAATGGAAGACCTCATTCTCGTCCTGTTGCATTGCCATTTTTGCTATTATGATCATTTTTGTTTATATATTCTTAGGGAAATCTGGTTAGAAACAATAGTGTTTGATCAAGTAAATCCTTCTCTTCAATTTATAATTGAAGCTAATTCCTTGATATCACCCATTATTCATGCTTTATCCAACACTTCTTCTAATTCTTTGGTTTCTACTACTAATTTTTCTTATCCTTCTGCACATAGAAATCATTTTGAACATTATAGTGAAGGTCACTTTCCATTTTACGGAGAGCTCTAATTGTTTTGATCTGACATCATACTCTGAATATTTTTTTTGTGCTAACTCGTATAATCAGAAGGACAAAGTGGTAAGTTGTATTGAATTCAAATTCTCTGCAAAGAAAGAGGGTGGCTCTCTCTTTAAAAAGATTTAGCTTTTGTTTGGTTGGCAATATGTATCGCTTGGTAAATAGGTTGATACGTATCGGTTCGTAATAAAATTTATATGTTAATTACTTAATATTTTGTACTACTCAAAATACTAGATTGTATCAATTTGTACCGGACGAATCGGACAGTACCGGCATGTAATAGCCCATATTGAGAAATACCAGATGTGTCGATCTATATATATATATTTTTTAAAATAATTTTTACTTGTCATTTTTGTTTCTAATTTTTATTTTCTTTTAATATTCTTATTCAAGCTTTAAATATAACCATAAATGGACGGTATAAAAATTGATTAATGTTAAATTATTATTAAAAATTTTAAATGTTAAATTCATGTTGCTTCTAAGTTAGCTATCTTATTATAAATATTTTGATAAATTTAATTTAAGCTAATTAATTAAAATATTATGTTAGATAAACATTTATTCTATACTAAATTATTTATTGTTAAATAATATTTTTTTAAAAATACAAATGTAATATTTTATTACAATAAATTTAAAACAGTATTTGGTAGTTTATAAGTATTAATATGTATTGTATCAATGGTAAAATTGATACATTATTCGGTATAGCATTCAGAATTATAATTTGGTCTAAAAAGCTTAACCTTTTTTTTTGGGAGCTCTTTTTTTGGTTTTCTTTGAACTTATTTTATGTTTTGGTTTTAATTTTTTACTTTTATAGTTTGTTATGACGAGAAAAATAAGTATGTTTATTTGAGTCAAAGTTAAAAGTTTACTAATTATAAAAAATAAATAAATAAATAAAACAAAATTATTAAGTTGACTTTCTTTTTTCTTATCTAAACTGCTTTTATTGTTTGGTCAATTTTTTTTTACTTTTTTAGTTCTTTATGATAAAAAAAAAAATAAAAAGTAGACTCATTTTGAGTTAATGCAGAAAAAAATTACTTAAAAAAAAAAAGTATAAAGCCTAACATTGTTGTAGCTTTGATAGCCTTCCAATGGTCTCAAGCCTAACTTTCTCCATATTAATCTTATCACTTGTTCAGTTTTATTTTCTTAGTGCTGAAAATTAAAAAAGTGAGCTTCAAGTTATTGCAAAATACAAAATCTTCTGTTTGAAATTATAAGTTTATTACTGTAATAAATATTTATTATTTTTTCTTAAAGTTATAATTGTATTTGTTAGCTATAATTTACAAATTTATAATTTCAGTTCTACTACTCACCTATAAATTTATAATTTTAATTACACCAAACAATGCCTTAAGCTACTTGAGGCACTGTTATTTTTTTATTTGGATATTCAAATTCTTGCTCTGCAATTACACATGGAGTGGTTTGGATTTTAGGATCACATCTTCTCAAGACTTAGGTTCCTAAAACCCTTTTAGGACCATTTAGTGGGTCTAAAATTAACTCACAATAATTATTCAAATTGTTCATCACACGTGACACTACAATAATTATTTATATAAAAATTCATTTTGATTGAATATCAATAAATACATAAATAAATCACATTTTATTTTGCAAAATCAACAGATTAAACTTAAACATTTTATTTTAAACCAAAATTATTCATTTTGTAAAATAAAATATAATTTAATCATATACTTATCGATATCCAATTAAATTGAAAATTTATTTAAATAATCTTTTTAAGTTAACCTATGAAATGAACAATTTAAATTATCGTTATTTACCTATTTTTCATCGCCCAGGATTTAAGGGACGAAAAGTGCGATTCAATTTCTACTTTTAAAAAGTATCATGCTAATAACAGCCATATTCATCAATGCCTTATTGGCAATTAGTTTAAAATTTAATTTTTTTTTGTATTTTTTTATCAAAAAGCTAAATTAACTTTAAAATAAATTATTTAGTAATTTAATTTTTAAACAACTTTTTTTGTTATTTAGGTAAAAAACTAATTATTTTATTTTTTGTTCATAGTGGATAAGTTTACCTTCTATATATTTGATTAAACAATTATATATAATTGGTAATGATAATAAATAAATTATGAATAAGAGAAATTATTATATTTTAAAAGTATTAGAAGTTTGAGCATAATATTGCAAAATTTTATGTTCTGATTTAGCTTTTTAATTTTTTAAATTTTTTATTTTTTTGTTAAATTGGCAATCTTGATTTTTATGCATTTTTAACAAAAAAAATAAAACCAAAAATCAAGAAAGGGCATGAGAGTCTAATGCAACTTTTACAAAATCCAATGCTTTTTCAGTTTTTTTTTTTAATTTCCTTTTAAGTATTTCTTCAGCACTAAGTATCTCTTTATTACTTTGGTGCTTTTTGGCCTGCTTATTTTTTAGGGTGTTTTGTAGGACTGAAATTAATAATTTATAGATTGTAATTTATAATAAAAATTGTGAGTGCTCGGTAAAAATTGTAACATGTAATTAAATTTTTAAAAAATAGTTATAATTTATAGTAGAAATTATAAGTCTTTAAAAAATATTACAATTTATAATTAAAATTAATAATAAAAATTTAAAAACTATTAACAGTAGCTTTAGCAAACATTCCCTTTATTTAGTTGCCACTTCTATAGCTTAAAATTTGAATTTATATATTAAACCATTTGTGCTTAAAAAAGGTAAAAGGTGTTTGATTGTACTTTTTAAGTTTTCAGTTTATTTTCTATTTGTTTTATTATTTTTTTGGGTTAAAATGCTCAAAAAGGTGTTTCTTAAAAGCTGCATTTTCTTTGTCGTTCTTCTTCTTCTTCTTCTTCTTCTTCTTCTTCTTCTTTTTTTTTTTTTGAAGTGTTATTAACTTTGGAAACAAAGAAGGAATGAGGGCGTTGCTGCAGCTTCTCAACGTAGCTTTTAGCTCTTTTTTCTTCGAAATCTCCGCCCACATGAGCTTGTTTGACAAAATTTTTATTTTTTTATGAGTTAAAAAAAACTTAAAAACTGAAATTTTTGATTTTTAAAAAATTCATGGTTTTCAATAATGAATTTTTATGATAAATTCAAGTGCAATAAACATACAATATATCTTGAACGAAAACGATAATCAATGTTAATAATAAACAATTAAACAAATAATGCAAGGTTATATGTACAAGATATATTAAAATTTATAAAATTGTGATGCTTTTTTAAATGCATTGATATTGAAAAAGTTGTTTCTAATTAAATTATTATCTGCGATCCAAACGAGCAATATCTCACCTTGAATAGAGTGTTTCAAGAGCAAAAAAAAAGAGAGAAAATGAGAATGATTACCATATCATTTCTGGTTGTGAGCAAGCAAATCTGTTGTTACAATATCAACAGTGGAATATTCGTAATTCCTAGAACTAATAATTTATAGAATACAGTTTGTAATAAAAGTTATAAGTATTTGAAAAATATACTTATTTATAAAAAAAATTAATTATAATTTATGATAAAAAAAATAAATTTTCTTAAAAAATTAATATCTTACTATAAAAATTAGTAGCAAAAATTTAACAACTACTGTCGATAACTTAGCCAAACACCACCAACTTAGCCAAACACCACCATTATAAACAAAAATGCTAAATGCACATATTTTGGGTACAAATTCGAATATAACTCTTTCACTTCATGTAAGAATAATGTGTTATCCGAATTTATATTATATGACTTGTTATGATAGAAAACGAAACTACCAACAAGAATAAAGCAATTATATATACAAAAGACACAATTTATGTGGTTCATCCAAAATTAAGATTATATTCACATAATTGTGACGACATTTATTATGATATGAGGTGATGCAAAATTTTTTAAGAAATACAAATTCTAAATAAAATAACAAATATAAAGACCCCCGCAACCAGGTCAAAAGTAAAAATGAATCAAAAATTAACCATGAGCGTTTTGATTCGAACTTAATAGCCCTCACCTCCCTTCCACAAATAAGTCTAAAAAAAATTTATTTTAATTTGTAATGTTTCTAAAACAGATCGAGTTATGAGTCAAATTTTTAAAAATATAATCAAGTTTTATACGCCTAAGGAGACTCACATGATATAAAAAGAGTATGTATAACTAAATTATGCACACAACAAAACTCATTATAAAATGACTAGAGATTGTGGTTTGGCATAACAAGCTAGAGATCCACTATTTAGCATTCCCATTTATGAACTCCTAATTGTAAGTCACTTCTTCAGTCAGCACGCCACAGACATAATTTGATGACGTCAGTGTTATAATAAATCTTTTAGTTGAATATTTAGAAAATAATAAACATAATTGCATATGAATTAGTTGAGATTCTAAAATATGAAATAAACTAAAATTTAAGACCTAAAAAATAATAAAGTATGAAAAAAAAATAAAATGTATCAAAGATATAACATGAGAGATTGAAAATCGTGTAGTCAGATATGCAACTAAATAGAGACTTTAAAAATTACAATAAAAAATAAAAAATATCAAAAATATTGTCCCGTGAAATTGAGACTTAGGTAGCGAGATAAAAAATCAAGTAGAGATTATGATAGGTATTTATATGTGGTACTTAAATTTTTAATTTTGACTAGCAAAATTCTCATTTTTGTATTAATAATATGATTTTTGTTGTATTTATAAAGTTAGCATGGAAAGAAAAGAAACACTAAAAACATTGAAGAAATTGAGAAGAGAAAATAAGTCTATATTTTCTGTCTATTGAAACTGTACAATATATAGCCTATATTTATAGGCGATTATGGATAAACAATAAAAATATATAATAGAATAAAATTAAATCAGAATAAAACCAATCTAATCAATCTAATATTCTAATAAATCTAAATTTAATATTTCAACATTCTCCTTCAAACGCGAGATGACGAAGTCAGCTGAAGTTTGGAAATTAGAGCACGAGATAACGAAGCCAGCAAGTTAACGACGGTGTCGTGTCCCGCGAAGGTGTCGGCGACGGCCTAAGGCAACGGGAGCAAGTTGACGACGGTGTCGTGTCCCGCGAAGGTGTCGGCGACGGCCTGAGGCGACGGGAGCAAGT
>JAOTRH010000024.1:4000919-4013088 GCA_034768845.1 Heliamphora exappendiculata | reverse complement strand
AACAAATATTGTTGTTTTTATATTGAGTATAAATGCGCACACAGCCACCCCAGGGCCAAAGAAGTCCAAACCTACACCAAACACTAAAAGGACCTTACAAGTGAGCTCCATCACTCCTCCAAATTCCAAAAAGATCTAATTGGGTTAAATTAGAAATGAATCAAACAAACTGAACTTACTGAAAGCCTCCATGTACGGAGTACGTTTGAAGCTTCTCGTATACAAATCATTTCTGCATGGGCAGTCGAGTCGCGCAAGTCTTCCACTCTGAAAGAAATATCGCTTAAATTACCCCAAACACAACTATCCGACAACAAAAACTACAAGGAATAAGGTAGTACAACTCACAAGTTGCATCCGCGAGCAATTATTTTTCCATGTTGTACCAGCACAGCCCCAACAGGCACCTCCCAAATGTCAGCAGCCTTTTTGGCCTCCAACAGTGCTTCCCTCATGAACATCTCATCAATTTTTCGCTGCTCACTTTCAAGTGTATATACTTCTTCCCATTCATCAAATCTATCTTTGAGGACTTGATTGTTCCGTTGAAGCTTTCTTCGCTTCAATTCCCCATCTTTCCCCTCAGCCCCTGATACTTCAGTTAAACCAGTACCACTTGGTTGCTCCTGCATCAATGAAACACTTGCTGGCACATCAGTCTTACCAGCTTCTGAGATTTCATCTACATGGGGAGATCTCCTTATGCGTAAAGAAGGCATTGATACTGATGACTCCACCATTGCAGTGCCACTCCTTCCAAAATTCTCTTCAAAGCAAACTGAAGAAATGCCTTTGGATGCTGACCCACTTTCAAAGATACCCGAAGAGAATGTTGCATTCACTCCCACATGACCTATTTCATCCTTTGAGCTTGTTAAGCTGGACGCTCCCCCTTGACTGCCAGTGAGAATTGTTTCTAGTTGTTGCTGATCGGCAGATGTAGAACTGTGTGACATGCTTTCCTTTTCCCTTTTTACATTCTCATCATTGTTTTCATCAGGCTCAAGACCAGAGAACCATGCTTCAGTGCTAGCAGATTGATTTGGTGAACTTTTTCCACCGGCCTTTAGCATTGAATTATGGCTTTGAGAACGTGAAACCCACCGCAATTGAATTATATATGAAATGATATTCCACAAGGACCTACCGGTTCTCTTGGCAACAGTTTTGGTGGTTGGGGAAGTGCTTTCTGGTGCTTCTGGCCCAGAAGATTGTTGAATAGATGGGGCCGTCACATCCCATATTTCATCCGACGGCCCCTTTACTCCAGAACTCCGAGATGAGTGCCTTGAATCGTGCTCCTTTGACTTAAAATCTCCAGAACTATTTTGACTCAAGTTTTTTTGCCGGTGTTTCGGGCCTTCATCCACCAACTCATTTTGGACTTCGGAAATTGAGATTTCATGTGTTGCCTTCTCAAGGAACTCATCCACAAAGTGCATGGAGGATTTGTGCAATTGCTCAGCTGAACCCAGTACATCTTCATGAGAAATGAAGTTCAAATTATCCTCATGGGTCTCACCCCTTTTGGATCCTCCATTTATTTGATGTCGCAAAGCTGGAGCATTCAATTCTGCATGTGTATGCAAGGCATCAGAACCACTTTCTAAACTAGCACCAGAAACCACTTGGATTGCAGGATCACAAATTGGCTCAACATGCAATGGACCTCTTGCTTCCATTTGAGATGGTGGAGCCATCACTATGGCTTGTGATTGACTCTTATCTACCACACCCACACCAACATGCTGCACGGTAGGTTGGGTTTTCACAATCAAAGATACTCGGGAATCAGAGGCCTCATTTATAGTGCCCTCACTGATACTTGGGGATTTATTAGGCCTCTGAGTCTCTTTTCTGGATCCAATCTGTAAGACTCTTCCTTCAGAAAGATCATGTCGTTCTATGGTTTCCTCGGTTGATTGCACAACACTAGCTGAATATGTTTCCTGACTGCTGATTCTCTTTTCAGAAGCCCTTTGAGTGTCTGAAACTTGAGCATCACTAGAATGAGCAACTGATATACTGCTCATGTCTTGAGATCCTTTTCTGGATTCTGTCTTCCTAATAGCTTGTTCACCTGTATGGAAGTGTTGCTCCTTTGCTTCTGCAGATAACCCAAAAATGAAGTTTGGATTACCTTCCTGGTTTCCCATTCTAGTATCAGAATGCCTCAGTGAAGTTGATGTGCTGTCAGTATCAACACGCTGTGCATCTGATGTTTCAGTCAGCTGGGATTTTCTTCTCAATTCCATCTGTCTGGAGTCCCATTGGCCAGCTATACGGTAATGCTCATCTGTATCCTGAACTGAACTCAAAATCACAGTTGATTTGTCTTCCCCTTCCATCAAGCTAGCTTGAGACTGTCTCTGGGAGGTAGAGGCCCATCTATCATCGATTCCTTGATTTTTTGAGACTTCATTGAACTGCTGGGAATTTGTTTTATACTCATCATTTTGGCTAACATGGCCAGCTGTTTTAGAAAGCTCATGTATTGTTAAACTTGCTGCTGCTCTTAAGTTTTCATCCCTGCCACCGATACGCTTTTCAGAGCTACATATTGCTTCAACATCACTGTCATGGATTTCCTGTGCCCCAGTAAAATGTTTATACTTCATTCTTGATTCAGAATGTCCAATGATTTGACCATCTTTCTGACTATATTGCTGCCTTGTTTCATTATCAATTCTTCCGGCCAAAGCTGTCTTCTCTTCCCTGCCGTGAAATTGCTGGTGAGAAATATAGGGCTTTGTATAACCAGTTTTGTCGGCCTCCGATATTCTCAGGTGCTTGTTTGATGATTTCTCCGAGGACTCTGTTTCTTCGATTGATACTTCAGTAAGCTTCTTCTCTGATTTCTTTCTCCAATCACACTCAACACCACTTGATTCTGCATATGACCCTACTGCAGTTTTTTCTTGTCGCATGATAACCCCATAAGCCCCTGCAACATCTCCTTGCCTCTTTACCTCTTCCACAGGTACAGTTTGCCCATCATATGTTGCTTCTCCACTTTCTTCTGAATTCCTTTTAAACCCACTTGCCGATTCCCCTTTATATCCTTCTTGTCTAACCTGAATTTCAGTATCACTCTCAACTTCACCCAAAGAAGAAAATGAATAGTACGATGAGCAACTAGATCCTTCTTTTCTCATCCTACATTTCTCGCCCATCAAATGATTTTCCTTATCTTCTTTTCTTCTATCTTCCTTTCCTCTATTATCCTCTTCCCTTGATTTGATGGTAACAGATTCGAATTCACGCTTGAAATTACTCTCCAACAAACCAGAGGAATCATTTTTCTTTTTATTCCTATAACAAGTACCACTACGGCTACCTCCGTTCTCCAACCTCACCCTCCTAGATGACCTGACATTGCTCTCTCTAACACCAAAACACTCTTCACCCACTTCCTCAGTCAACAAACTAAGCATCACTTCGGCATCATCAATGTCACGTGAAAGATGCCTGCCGCTCTTTTTTCCCAAAACAATACACCGCAATTTTTCCTCTCCCGGCCCAACTCTTCTGCCACTAACAATCCTCTCATTGAGAGGGCACACAAGCCCACAACAACAGCTCCGACCGATGTCAGAAGCCAGAAACCGACCATAGTATCGGTCTCCACCACCCAACATCAGCCTCCTAGAAGCTGACCATTGAATTAGAGCAGATTGCTTTAACCCATATAAAAAGCTAGGGTTTATGGGCACTCTATACACAGAATTAGAACAACAAGCACAGCATGATCCTGATGTCAATATTCTTGGGTTTCTATCAAATCTATCATTCAATAAGTAAGAACAATCATCAACTGAAAAAGAAAGTGACCCTTTCCACCTCAGTGACAAAGTTGAAGTAATACAAGTGTTGTACATATCTGTGTCACACACGCACACACAGAGGACTTTACCTTGATAGGAGAAATGGGATTTGGGTTTGGGTTTGGGAGATCTGTTGGAATGGTGAGGGTGAAACTTTGCTGAAGTCCATGGGTCTATCGGTCTATGGGTCTATGGGATCAGATTCTGAACTGAATTGAAAACCAGTGGTTCTGTGACTGAGCCACAAATGATCAAACGAGTGCAAGTATGCTGAGCCGACTCGGAGTCGCCCAATCGGGTTTTTGAGTTGGGGATCATGTAAAATATGAGTAAGGCCTGTTTTGGCTAGCTTTTAGTAAGTTTTTTTTATTTTTTTTAAAGTTAATTTTTAAGTTGCATTGTTTAGTTTTTAAAAAAATTAATTAATTCTTTCTTCATCTCTTCATCCAATAAATAAAATTAATACATATTTCAAACATCTTAACTTTTTTTCAAACAAAATTATTATAGTATTTTTACATAAAAAATTCAACCCTACTCACAAAAAAAAAATCATGTCGTATTCAAAACACTACAACTTAAAAATTAAAAATAAGAGTATTTTAAACATTTCAATAAAAAATAAAAAAGCAAAAAAAATTATCACAAAAGATTATTCAAAACACTCTTATTATTATTATTATTATTATTTTTTTTCAAAAAAATTAAACCTCTTAAAAACTAAATTTAAAAACTATTCCAAACAAGCACTAATTATCCGTGTAATTGGATTATATATATATATATATATAGAATGTTTGTGTTTTCAACGTAAAAAAATAAACAAATAAGTCAAATAAGCTTGTTTGGGTAGCCAAATAAACTAAATAAACTGATTTATAAGTCAAACGAAGTAACTTATAAGCCAAATAAGCTATAAACCATCCAACCGACCTTACTTAAATAGAATTTAGCTTATTTGCTAATAAATAAATAAACAAACCACCCGAACATGGCCAATGTTGTAAAATTGAGATTGCTTGGCCTCGAAAGTTCATACGCGTGTTAAACATGTTTCTTTGCACGGTTTATTTTTTCAATTAAGATTTATAAAAATAATATTAATAATATTAATAAATTATTCAATTGAAATGAATAAAAAAGTGTACAAATATGAAACAAAATAGAGAAAAAAAAAACTGTCATAAATAATTTTTTACCATTACTTCTTAAGTCCCTTAGAATTTCAACTTATTGGAAGACTGAAACGAATAACCTATGCTGAAGTGTTAATACTTAATTATTTAGAAACGGAAATCAAAAGGCATTATTTTTAAGAAATTGGATCTTAAAAAGTTGTGATTTTACGGATAGTTATTTCTTATGATTGTAAATAAAAAGGCTAGGAAGTATTGGGCTTCAATAATGGGCTACTTTTAACTTGGCAACGTGGATTGCCTAAGTGAAGCTGGAAATATTGACAGGCCAAAAGGCCCAAAATTAACTACACTTTTTGGGCCAGGTCCATCACTTAATTTCATGGATTCTAGCCCATAGTTAGGAAAATCGAAGTTATTGTTCATTTGTCAGTGCCCATAATTTTAATCCTCTGGTACACCCATCTCTAATTCAGTTTCCAATTCTACTTTTTCCCATTTGGATTTTGTTATATAAACTTTTAATTTTTTTAATAGAGTTTCCGTACAAAATTTGGAGAGATTTTAAATGCACACATCTTTTACTTATTAGGTCGTGTTTGGCCTAACTTTTTTATATAAGTATTTTCGTTTTTTGGTTTTTTTGTAAAAAAATAAATGTGAAAAAATATATATAAAAAAAAAAATTAATTAATTACGGTGAGAAACCAAATAAATTAAATTTTTAAGCAAAATATTTTTAAAAAAAAATTAAACCAAACAGAAACTTAGGACATATAATCACGTATATAATATATTGTGTTTAAGCACTCGGTACACATAACAATGTACTAAATAAAAAAATGTGTGCATTTTGCCTCTCCCAAATCGTATGGATATGCATCAAATCATTTGCAAACAATGCATAAATATTTATGTATAGGAAGGTAAATGGATGTATACACTCAACAATTACTTCTGGGAATTAGTTGTGTATTTAGAATCTCTTTTTGAGATCCTTTCAACCCCAAACAGTAAACACCCACCGGTTAGACTTATAATTTCAAAAATGCCACGGCTATCTCATTTAATTTTAGATTAATTTTTTGTTTGAAAATTAATTTCCTACGAGTAATTAAATAAAAAATGGAGTAATTTAGATTCTTATCCTTCATTTTGTTTTCAACCATGCTGCATACATAGCATAGAACGCGACATGTTTTACGGTGTATATACATGTTGTTCGGTGTATGTTTTGTATTCTGATAATTCATACAATTAATAGTTTATTTATATGTATTTAGGTTGGACTGGAGTCATGAATTCATAAAAAATTTAATATATGTAGGATTTTATAATTATATGGGTTAGAATTTTTAAAGTTTGCCAATAAATATGATTTTATAATTCTAGTTATCTTGAGTAAAGAGTAAATTAAGGAGTAGAGATGTAGGGAGATATGCAAAAATACTGGCGGCACAGGAATAACCTTTGAGCGGAAAAACGAAATTTATTTCAGGTATCAGATTGTGGGTGTAGAGTTTTGGGGTGTTTTTTATTTTGAAATTGTATATTCTATCGTTATAGTAAATTATCTCTCGCACTCGTATACATAGGCAAATTGTGCGTAACTACGTAAATTCTTGTGTGATTTTTGTGTGCGTGTGCAATAATTTTTTGCTTCTGTTTACATTCAGGAATTTGTGTTTAAATCCCAACAAGTAGTATCAAAACTAACAGTTGACGATTTGAAGCTGTGGTAGAAGATCGGAGTAAGGCATGATTTTTTGATTTTGTATCGAATAAATTAATTTTTTTTTTGCACAAAAAGAGAAAAAAAAAAAAAGAAAAGATAGAGGGCTGCAGCGGTGAACATTTTGCATTGTGAAAGCAGAATGGCTTTGTGTGGCGTTACAAACGGCAATGTGAAAGCTGAATGGCTTCTGGTGTGGAACATAAAGGGATTTGTAATCGGTAATTATGAAATTAAGGATTGAGAATTCAAATGGGTGTGATCCAGTGTGGTAGAAGCATCACAAAATCAACTATTTGAATTTTTTTTTGTTATATCAGATTGTATATATAATAGAAAAATTCAAGACAGATATATATCCGAATGTTTTTAACGCTGTAAATTCATTAGTACGGTTAAAATTTTCAGATTCTGAATGATTTGATAGGATTTGACAGATTAGCTTAGATTGAGATTGATCGGGCAAAATCAAAGGTGATCAAGGGGAATTGGATTTGATTTCGGGTGATCAAAGGCAATTAAGAACAATCTGATTCAATCAATGACGAAAGAATAATCTTAATTGAATACAGTTAAAATTTTAATTGTAGGTAGAGTCAAGTCAAGCAGCGATTTGGTGATTTGAGAATTGATTAGCAATTAGGACACCTCGATAAATAGGTGTCAGACATCTCAGTATAGAGGTGTGTGGCATACTAGTTTGAATGTGGTAGATTGACGACGACGGCAAAATCGATATCGGTACCGATTATTTTCAATGTGGTTTGTAGAATTCAAGTCAATATAGTGATTGTTGGGTGTTTGTTTTTATTCTGAGGACCCATATAATTAGTATTATATATATATATACACTGTGCTGAAGTCATAATTCATAAGGAGTCTAATACATATAGAGTTTTATAATTATATGAGGTTATGATTTTTAGAATTTGTCTATAAATTAGCAAAGAAACGAAAATTGTTGCAGGGCTCGAATTGTACAGTGTCGAATTTTGAAGTATTTTTTATCTTAAAATTGTACATTCTACAGTTATAGTGGATTATCTCTCACACCCGTAAATATAAACAAATTATGTCAAACTCCGTATATATATTTTTTTTATGGTGTACATAAATGTGTATTTTCATTCGTATTTAAAAATTTATATTTAAATCTTAACATGTCGATATTATCAACAAACGATTATGATTGTTTTGTTTTATCTATCATATTTTACTTTTGAGCCTCGTTTTTCAAGTGTTGTTTTGTGTAAATCACTCTCAAAAAATACTGTGGCCAATGAATTTTATGTTTGAATTAAAGGCATGAATTAATTTATGACAAAACTCGGTCTAATTTGTAATCATGTGTATGCGATATTGACGGTACAATCCACTTTATTTGATTCTTTCTGGTTTTCAAAGCCTGTGCGCGTGGAATTTAGTTATATTAGTATTTGGGTAAATGTAGGTGGGTCCAACTTGAATTAATTTAAAATATAAAAAATAATATATTATAAAAATAATATGAGTTAATTATAAATTATAATAATTTAAGTAATAAAATTTTAAAATTAAAAAAAAATAAAAAGAAAAAAGTGGGTAATTACGAACTACTTTTGTAAATTTTAAAAATTTAAAATTTAAATTATTATAAAGGTATATTTGAAAAAAATTATTTTGTTGGCTTAAGAAACTAAACTTTTGAGTTGCCTTTTAAAAATAAGTATAGAAGTATCACTTTAATATTACAAAAATGGATATAGAATTTTATTTATTATGTAATTTGTTATCTTGTAGGTCCATTGAATTTGTTATTCACATTAGTGTTTGTGCCAATGAGATGTGTGTAATATTAATATGGCATCTTCTATTTGGTTGGTAAGAGTATTCACCATCTTCTATTTTATTGTTTTTTTTTTATCTTTTTTATTTATATTTTATTTTTTATTCTAAATTTTTTACTATTTTAATTCGTTATGATAAAATAAATCTAAAAATTTAACCATTTTGACTAAAATTTAAAAAAAAATCACTGAAAATGAAAAATGCCAATCCTTATGCTACCATTTCGTTTTTTTATTAGCCTTTCGTCTTTGCCTTTACCTCTTATCTAGCGTTAAAAGAGCTTAACTTTAAAGTAGCTTTTTTCATCTAATATGAATTTTTAATTTTTTGATTAATTTGTTTTATTTTTTTGGTTTCTTGCATAACTAAATAAATTTTAAAAGTATATAATCATTTGAAGTAACATTTCACTCTAAATGAAAAAATAAAAACTGAGTTTTTGAGAGATGAAGGCAGGCTTTTCTCTCCAATCAATTTAAGCATAGAAACTTGATGAAGTTAGGTTATTATAAGCACAAATGAGCATGTTTGTCGTTACTGAAGCTACTAATTTATAAATTATAGTTTGCCGTAGAAAACCAACCCCGTGTAGATCTTTTTTTTTTTCTTTCAAGTTTTAAAAAAATTCACTTCTAAGTCTGAGTTGCGTTGGTTTGTTTTTCCTTTTTAAGAAAAGCTTAACCCTTATCAATTAAATTTAGTCATTGTACGAAACAAGCTATATATAGTGCCCTCAGCCGAAAAAAGAAATTCAAATTCTCTTCTTATAAAGTAAAAAAAGTTGAAAAAAAAAAACAAAAAAACAAAAATCTCAACTATTTAAAAAAAATAAACAAGTGCGGGCATATTAAAAATTTTAACAAAAAAAATCAAAAAATAAAAGGACGACATTTCAACTAATTGTAAAAGTCAAGAAGTCACACCATTCTAATTAATTCAGTTTTTTTATCTTCTATTTTTAAAAAAAAAAAACACATCCCGGGGTCTTTTGGAGCGTCTAAAAGCCTATAAAACCTAGCTAAAAAAATTGAATGTTAATTGAGAAATGTCTAACAAGTTATAAAATAAAATAAAATAAAAACATTGGAAAAACATGGCAAACAAAGTAGTTGCAAACGAAGGCAAGACCAAAACCTTAAAAGGTTAGCCTCATGGTTAAGGTTTTGAATTTAAAATTTTAATTTGTTTTGTCAAAGATTTTAGGTTCGAAATACCTTATATGCTATTAATTTATTGAATTTTTGTGCATACAAAACTTTATCTTGATTTTAATTGGCTCTACTAGTAAATCGTAAAAAAATATTTCTCAAAAATTTGTTAAAATAGGTATAAACTAGTTTTGACACCCTGAGATATTTATAATAAAAAAGGATCGAAGGCATTAGCAGCTAATTAGTTAGGTTTAATTAGCTGGTTAGGTTTAATTAGTGGGTGTTGTTGGCCTAGAAAAAGTAAAATCTCTTGATTTCACAATTTTAATTAGTTAAATTAGGTGGGTTAGTATATATATATATATATATATATATAGCACTTATGGAAACAAAGTTTAAGGGGAAACTACTGTATGGTTTCGAATTACATATGATATTACTTATATAGTATGCCTATTTAATAATATAGATAATATTGACAATTTTTATTTACATATGATATTACTCAATATATTTAGTGTACGTTAAGGGTTTTAGTCATTTTTTAAAAGCATTACGTAATATTTTAAATATCTAATAATTTTTACATTAAAGATAATATGTGAAACTACTATTTTCTTATGAAAATGTCCAGGACATGACCTACTTTTGGGCACATCTACTTGACTTGACTTATTTAGGGTTTATGATAGAAGAAAAAAGCAATTAGTCTTCTTGAATGTTTGTTTTGGCTAAGTTTGAGATAAATGTGTGACATTATTTTATTTTATTTTTTTCTAAAATTGTTACTTTCTCAGTTTTGATTAGAAATCTTTTTAAAAAAATATCAAGAGATAAAAAAAGGTTATTTATAGATAAAAATAAAAAAAATTGTCACTTATTTCTTAAAACTTCTTTTATTTTATTTATTTACATTTTTTATTTTCAATTATCGAGAAAAATTGAAAAGGTAAAAAAGAAATTATCAAAAGATAAAGAAGTTTTTCAAAAATATATATATAAACAATATAAAAAAATAAAATAATCCATTATCCCAAACCATTTATTTCAGTCTTGATTTTATTTAGGATTTCCAAGATATCATTCCCATTTTCCTGTTCCCCCTTAAAAAAACTAAAAGCACCATACAATTATGTTTGAAAAAAATATTTTGGAATAGCCAAATTTCTGAATTTATAAATACAACTAAAAAGATGTAGTTAAAACTTTAATAAAAAATGACAAATATTTATTAAAATTATAAACTCATATCTTAAAATTATTTAAATATTCTTAATTTTTTATTAAATTATTAAGTAAAAACTAAAACTTAAAAATTAAACCCAAACAAACACCTCAAATCATCAAACCATTCCTAAAACAAGGTGCATCGATCGTTATCTTCTTCTTAAATTACTATGACAAGCGACGTTTTGGCGTCTCTAGCGAGGTAATTAAAATATCTCATTAGATAAATCAAAGTAGGGGTGTTTGGATAAGCTTTCTAATTAGCTTTTTGACTTTGCTATTAACTTTAGTAATAGATTTTAATTTTTTTAAAATAGAATATATAATTATTATTTTTTTATAAATATTTAATTTTAATTAAAAATTAATATATTTATCAAAAATTTACAACTTTTAATATAAATTATAATCTATAAACTATTAAAATTAACAATATCTATAGCCGGATTAGTCTTTCTTGTCATTTGGCTTCGGAAAAAGAGACTCTTTGGTCTTTCTTTTAAAGATTTTGTTAGGATTTTTGGACATAAGAAAAAAAAAGACTCTTTGCTCATCCTCTTTTTAGATTTTATTTTCTTCTCTTCTTTTTGATATCCCATTTCTCTATCATTTTCTCTTTCTTATTCCTTATTTTCTCAGCTCTTTTGTTTTGTTTAGTTTCGTGTGTATTTTACATTTTATTTCACTTTTTCAGTCTGTCTTTTCTTTTTATTATTTGTTCTTCGTCATTTTTTTATATTATTTTTTTAAATATAGACGTCAACCAAATTAACAGTAAATTGACACGTTGAGACTTGACACTAGAGGTGAGTATAAATCAATTTGGGCTGAGTTAAGTTTTACCTAGATCCGAACTGATCAATATCGATTATTAAAAAATAGATTCAGAGCCAAACTATTCTTATTTTTGAACTAATCCAATCCGACTGATTTTAACTTGGGTTGGCTTGGGTTAAACCGTAGTTCCATCATCTTTCCCTCACTACTCTTACTCTTATAATATATATTATAGGTAGAAATCCCAAAAAATAAATTAGAAACAAAAACAAAATGAATAAAGAAACTAGCCAACTACGTCAATTAAAACTACAAGTCAAGAGAGAAACACTGAAGCAATCCTCTCAGCACTACTCACTGTAGTGAGCAGGTGGTGGCAACTAGTAACAAGAAAATTATCACTCTAAAATTAGACTCAGAAGCAATCCTCTCAGCACTACTCACTGTAGTGAGCAGGTGGTGGCAACTAGTAACAAGAAAATTATCACTCTAAAA
>JAOTRH010000024.1:3985688-3996498 GCA_034768845.1 Heliamphora exappendiculata | reverse complement strand
AATAAAGAAAATCAAATCAGAATAAAATCAATCTAATCAATCTAATATTTTAATCAATCTAATATTCCAACAACTAGTATATATATATATATATCGAGTTTTTTATTGAATAAAAATAAAATAAGAATTTTGTATTTATTTTTTATCGTTGAAATAAAAAAATGATACTAACAATATCAGGAATATTATTTCCCTCTCAAATTAGGTACTAGCAATAAAAATATAAAGAATCTCTAATAGAGAAACAAATGCCTAATTAATAATTCAAGAAGATAAAATGCAATTTAGTGGTGAGCCCCACATATTTTTAACCAATTCAATTGTTCTAAATCCACGTTAACAAACATGTCCATATATCTTGTTGACATGTAATTTTTTTGCTTATTTTTTTTAATGATTTTATCAAATATATTAAAAAAATCCAAATATGATTTTAAAATTTTACTTTATAATTGCTCTCATTAAGACGAATTGAAAAATAATGAAAATTTGACTAAAAAAAATATAAAAAGAAAAAAATACACTAAATATGCCGAATTTTTTTATTTATTTTTTTCTTGTGAAGTTTTTAAATATTATTCATTTTAATATTTTTAATTAATTTTTCTTGATACGATATAAAAAAATAAAAAATTACACAAGATAAAAAAATATTCCTAAAAACTAAACTGTATTATCAAAATTTATTCCAAATAGGGGATAAGTATTTATATTTATTTACGTGAGAAGTTGTGTTTCCACTTCATAGAGTATAAGTTGATGTGTCCAAGTAGTTAATTAATAATTTAGAAGTATTATATAAAAACATTTGTATTTAGAAAAATAATTCTAAGTATAAAAATATTACTTCCCGATTACATAAAAGACAATAATAAGGTACTCAACACTAGCTAAATTTCTCTTCAATTTTGTTTGATTAACATAAAAAAAAGAAATTATTTAATATTATTTATTAATTTAATTTTACAATGAATGTGGTTTGAGCTTGTTTTTAAAGATTAATTTTTGTATATATAAGCTTAAGTGTCATTTTTAAAATTTTTTTTATTGATTTTAAAAGTAAAGATTAAAAAGAATTCTCTCTTTCAGATTCTTTCATTTTTTATTTCTTTATAATTTTAAATAATTTAATTTAAAAGAAAAAATATAAATTTCCTTTTTTTTGTGTGTGCGAATTACTCAATTGTTTACATAACCCAATTAATTTTAATTTTCAGTTGACCTGACCCCCTTAAGTCTCATGCACGTTTCACTCTTTCTTGGCCTGACCCCCCTTAACTCCAAAGGGTTCAAAAACGATTGTATACATATATTTAACATACAAAATTAGTTATAAAATTATTAATTTTTATTGATAAAATACTGTGTTTAAATAACACATATAATATGTGATTGGGTGGGTTTATAGACTTCGTTTGACAATTTAGTTTAAAAGTCAAATTTTTTTATTTTAAATTATTTTAAATTAGATAAATAAAAAATTCGTTTGATAAATCGTAAAATTAGTTTTAAATTAAAAGATAATAAATTTAAAAACTTAACTTAAAATGATTTTAAGCTAAAAGAGCTTTAAATGAAAAAAAAATTATTATATTTTTTAAAATTTAATTTTATATAAACTTGTATTTGATATAAATTTTTTTGATAGATCTTAACAAATAAATTTTAAAAATATATTTTTTATAAAAAATAAATATATATAATAAAAGTTATAATATTTATTTTAAAAAAAAGTTAAACTTTAAACCTTAGGAAGCCATAATTGAAATATGTGTAAAAAAATTTTCTTAAAAAATAGAAGTGTTTATTCTATACGTCAAATTTCTAAGTGAATTTGGTTACCCACTCCGTTTGGCGTTTCAATCCAAACCAATAAATCACTACTTCTTATAAATACCTCTATTAAATTCACACACAAACATGTAGATCTTTCTTTAATGAAACAATAAAATCTGTATGGGTAACATCGTACAGCTCCACGGAGCAAAGAATCCCTACCGGAGAAGGCAACCCACACCATTGACGCATTCTTGAAGATTTCCTGCAGATAAAAAACCAATCTCTTTCTGAGAGTGGGAAATCATTAATAGCTGGAACAAACTCACCAACGATCTTCGCTTTATTTCCAATTCGATTTCATTGAAGATTGGATTTTTTTTTTTGCTCGACAGTTGTTGATGTTCTGTGTAGGAATGGCTTTGTGTTGCGTAGTAATTGAATTGAGTGGGTTTTTTTGAGCCAATGCGCGTCTAGAAGCCAAAAAGATGATGAAGATTGGTCATTTTCGATTCTCGTGACTTGGGTATTGCTGAATCGAAAGCTTCTGTTGCTGGGTATTTTTTATTTTCTGATAAGGATAGGAGTTCTTTGCCAGATTCATAGATTTTTCTAGCTTGGTCTGTGTTTTGAAACTGTTGCCTGTTGTTCCTCATTCTCCTTGCCTCTTCTCTGGCCAATTGCCTCTTTCATTTCTCACTCTCACTCTCTGTGGTGTGTGTGTGTTCCTTTAATCTATCTTTGATGAAGTTTTTCTTCCATGTCTTTTCAGTTTTAATTTAATTGAGTTGATTGTTGGTAAGTTGTTATTCACTTAAGTGGGTTTCTGTTCTTTGAAATTATATTGTTGGGTGGGTGTTAAAGTTGAATTCATAAGGTTTTGTGGTTCTGGGTATTTGTTGTGGGTGGTTTTCCTTGAAATTATTGAGAATTTGTAGTTGGAGAAAGAAAATTTTGTGCTTATCAGTTGGTTTGGTTGCCATTCTGGAATTGGATTTGGAATTAGTTTGAGGAAGTACTAATTGAATAGAAAGATATGGAAACTGGGAGGAGGAAGAGGAGGAAGCTGCATTTTAGCAAGATCTATTCATTCAGATGTGGGAGAGCACCTCTTGAGGATGATGATCATTCACATATTGGGGGACCTGGATTTTCAAGGGTTGTTTATTGCAATGAACCAGGAACCTTCGAGGCTGCGATTCGTAAATATGTCGGAAACTCTGTGAGGAGCACAAAGTACACAGCAGCAAGTTTCTTTCCTAAGGCCTTGTTTGAGCAGTTCAGGAGGGTGGCCAATTTTTACTTCCTTGTCATTGGCATCTTGGCATTCACTCCGCTTGCTCCTTATACCGCTGTCAGTGCCATTCTTCCACTAGTTGTCGTGATTGGGGCGACTATGGTGAAGGAAGGTATTGAGGATTGGAGACGGAAACGGCAGGTATCCTTGTGATTTTTGTACCGGCTCAATTGTGAAACCAATTCTGTATATGCTTTCGTATTTCCAATCTAGATTATAGATTTATATAACTGGTGCTATTTACAACAATGATCAACTCTTACCTCAAATTGGTTTCACAACAAATGATCAAATCTAGGCCAGGTGGTAGTCTTCAAATAGCTAGTATAAGAAAGTCAAGTAGTCTCAGGAGCCTAGAGTTGGATTAAATTGCTTACTATAACCACCCGAAAATGTTTCCAGATATCACAATATGCATTACTGGTTTGCCAATAGTGCTTGCATTTTACTTGTTATCTCTAGAAGAATCCAGTTTTTAGATTGTGTGTAGTACTGAGTGGGATAACTGGATCATTTGCATCTTGCTTGCTGCAAGAGTTATTCACCAGAGTTTTTATATTGCTAGACAAAATGCTGAAATCTTATATTTTCTGTTATCCTTTGAAAAAGGATCACATCAACTCCAACGTTTATTCTGTACTATATATATATTTTTTAGGATGTCGAGGTGAACAATAGAAAGGTTAAAATGCATCGCGGTGATGGAGTATTTGAGCATACAAAATGGAAGAATCTCAGGGTAGGAGATATAGTGAAGGTGGAGAAGGATGAGTTCTTTCCAGCAGATCTTCTCTTGCTTTCGTCCAGTTATGAGGATGCAATCTGTTATGTTGAAACCATGAACCTTGATGGGGAGACAAATCTGAAACTAAAACAGGCCTTAGAGGTAACCTCATTTCTGCACGAGGACTCTAACTTCAGGGATTTTAAGGCCCTTGTTAAATGTGAAGACCCAAATGCAAATTTGTACTCTTTTGTTGGAAGTATGGAATTTGAAGAGCAACAGCATCCCCTTACTCCCCAGCAGCTTCTCCTTAGAGATTCTAAACTCCGCAATACTGACTACCTTTATGGGGCTGTTATCTTCACTGGTTACGATACAAAGGTTATTCAAAACTCTATCGATCCACCTTCGAAGAGAAGCAAAATTGAGAAGAAAATGGATAAAATTATCTATTTCTTATTCTGCGTCTTATTTACAATAGCTTTTGGTGGATCGGTTTACTTTGGCATTACAACTAGTGATGACCTAGAAAATGGCACTATGAAAAGGTGGTATCTAAAACTAGATGATTCCACAATTTTCTTTGATCCCAAAAGAGCGACATCTGCTGCAATTTATCACTTTCTGACGGCCATGATGTTGTATAACTACTTGATCCCAATTTCCTTGTATGTGTCCATAGAAATTGTCAAAGTTTGTCAGAGCATGTTTATCAGTCACGATATTCTTATGTATTATGAAGAAGCTGATCAACCAGCTTATGCCCGCACCTCAAATTTAAATGAGGAACTTGGTCAAGTTGACACGATACTTTCTGATAAGACAGGAACTTTAACTTGCAATTCGATGGAGTTCATCAAGTGTTCTATAGGCGGGACAGCTTATGGGTGCGGTGTTACAAAACTTGAGAATGCTCTGTCTAGAAGAAAAGGACCTCCATTGCCTAATGAAATGGTAAATGCCAAGGACCATATAAAAGATTCTTCTGATACACAATCAATCATTAAAGGCTTCAATTTTGAGGACAAAAGGATCATGAATGGGAATTGGGTTAATGAACCCCATTCCACTGTCATACAGAAATTTCTTAGTTTACTGGCAATTTGTCATACAGCCATACCTGAAGTGGATGAAGATACGGGGAAGGTCTCCTATGAAGCTGAGTCACCGGATGAGGCGGCTTTTGTGATTGCAGCAAGAGAGCTTGGCTTTGAATTCTATAATAGGACTCAAACAAGCGTCTCATTGCATAAGTTGGATCCTGTGTCTGGTAAAAAAGTCGAAAGGTAGGCTTCTCTAAAATTTGTGAATTCACTTCTTATGTTTTTATCATTTATTATCTAGGATACACACTCTTGCGTGTCACTCATGCTCACAGAATTATCTTGACACCATCCATTAGATACAGATTGCTTCAATGACTTGCATTTGTTTACATGCTTAATATGGAAAAGAGGACCAAGTCTCTACTCCTCATGTAGCCTCTGTGTACCTCTGTTTGCCTGCTCTGGTCTTTGCTTCATGAAATACTTAGGTTCTTCTCTTTAACGTTCACTGAACGAATTGCTGGTGCTGGCTAGGTTGTTGAAGTCAGATACCCTGCCGACACTTCCATTTCAAAGTTTGAGTGTCACAGAAGTTCCAAAGTGGACTGGGCAGAGATTAATACATGATTGGTGTGACGCCATATTTTCCTGAGTATATATGGTGCAATGAGTGATGATTGTACTGTGAATTACATGTATACAGACAGTTGATGCTTGTCTATATCACATTTTTATTTGTATTTGGGCTTTCCCCTATGTTACATGGACTCAGGTATGGATGCCGGGTACATATATTTGTCTAAGTGTCGGATTCATCTAATTTTCATATCAAGGATACATTCCATACCTTATCTAAGTGTTGAGTGTCCGACACGTGTATATTATATATTTAGAAGAGTCTATGTATCATGGGCATGCACATGTTGCATTGATTGGTTCCTCTACTTGAAGTAATCAACAACTGAGTTAAACTATACGTGACATTAGCACTTCCTTTTTTACAGGTTGTATAAACTTCTAAATGTTTTAGAATTTAACAGCTCAAGGAAGCGGATGTCTGTAATAGTAAGAGACGAGGAGGGAAAGTTATTATTATTCTGCAAAGGTGCTGACAGGTTAGTAAATTTGCAGGTTCAATCCCTTGGAACGTCATAAGCTTGGATAAGCTTTATTAATTATAACTACCTTTTGAAGTGTTCTAAAGCATCTGTTATATTCACTTCCATTATTTTCCATGCAGTGTCATGTTTGAAAGGCTTGCCAAAAACGGAAGAGAGTTTGAAGAGGAAACCAGGGCACATGTGAATGAATATGCTGATGCGGGTTTGAGGACCTTAATACTTGCTTATCGAGAACTCAATGAGGAAGAGTACAAAAAGTTCAATAAAAAAATCGCAGAGGCCAAAAATGCTGTCAGTGCGGATCGGGAGGAATTGATTGATGAAGTGGCAGATAAGATTGAGAAGGATTTGATTCTTCTTGGCGCAACAGCAGTTGAGGACAAGCTTCAAAATGGGGTGGGTACCATGGGTTAAAAAGTTCTCTGGAGAGCACAAGTAATAATTGAATTTTTTCCCACTTTTCTGTTTTTCCTGGTAGGTTCCTGAGTGTATTGACAAGCTTGCCCAGGCAGGAATAAAAATATGGGTTTTGACTGGAGATAAGATGGAGACTGCTATCAATATTGGGTAATATTACTTGGTATGACTTTAGGTATTACTTCTGTGAGGCGAGGTTTCCTTATCCAGACATTTCTGACTGAGAAGTTCAAATTTCTAGTTTTGCTTCTAGTTTGCTTAGACAAGGAATGAAGCAGATAATAATAAACTTGGAGGCACCAGAAATCAAAGCAGTAGAGAAATCAGGAGAAAAGTATGCCATTGCCCAGGTAAATCTACCTTTCTTTCTTTAAAATTTAAGGACTGAATAATCAGTTTAATTAGAATATTAAGTCCAGAACTGCTGACTAACTACAAGAGCCTTATGATATGCTTTAATGGAATTACTATATTTCTCTGCAAAATGTTCATGTTTTTGTAGTTCAAGTAGGGCAACTATCAGCCCTTTCCTCTCTCTCTCTCTCTCTCTCTCTCTCTCCCTTTTAATCGTACTCACCCCCTTTTAATCATACCATGGGCTCAGACAAATATTTTAAGCCAAGGATTTTATTTAAGTGGCTTTTGGTGAAAGGTTCATTATGAAGATATTGTAAAACATTTGGTCCAATAAAAAAAGTATCAGTGCTTAAAGTCCATTGGGTTAAATTGGACCAAAATACCTCTATTACTTTTTACGCTCATTCCTCCACCTCAACACCTCTATCACCTCCGGCAACTAGCAAAGGTCCCCACCGGTGACCAACTCCAGTGACTTTCTGGCAGTGTAACGGCTGTTACACCTCTGAATTTTCTTCACACCAAAAATCAGCCGGTACGGGTAACGGAAGTCACCGAAACCATTTCGTAACGGTGTTACTTAACGATAATTGCCTCTTTTGAAACCATGCTCAAGACAGAGATAATTTTATTTGTTTGAACACAAAAAGTGAACATTTTACAATTTTGTTTGGTAGTGGTAGGGGTAGTGGTAGTGAAGGAGTTAATGGTGGTAGATATATTATAATTTTATGAACATAGATAGATTTCACCGTTCGAATGTATTTGAATTGTCAAGTTTATCTTTTATGTGTGGTTGATGCTGTAGTGAATAGTAAAATTTATTTGTTCTATGGATTATTAGAGGATCGTCGAAAAAGTCATTAGCCGAAAAAGTCATCTAGAGGACCCCACCAAAAAAGTGATCACTGGTGTTGTTAAAGGCAGTAGTTGGGGATGAAAATGATGATGAGGTGGCGAGAGATGTGTACTATGTAATTAGAAGAGTGTAAAAGCAATAAGGGTGATTTTGTCCATAAAATTACTTGACATTAGACATTAAATTAGAAAACCTTATAAAATTTCTAAAATAATAAACTTAAAGACATAAAAAAATGTTAAGATGGATTAAATGCACTACAAGGTCAAAGGAATGGGCCTTTGTCTAATTATTAATCATTGTGGTTTAGACACGCATCCGGTGTTTCTTTCTGCACTTAATAGGGGTGTATTTTTTATGGACCATTAGCAACTAAGTTTATCCATGCGACATGAGCATGCCTCCTTGATCACTTCCTCTCTTAGTATTTCGTATCAACTTGAATCATATCACTTCTTAGAGGTGTGCGTGGGTCGGCGCGGTATGAATTGATTGAAAATCTATTAACTAAACTATTTATGACGGTATAAAAAATTTTAACACACCGCCGAACCATCCACTTTAGAAAACCGACAGATTAGTTATTTTTTTGGGCGGTTTTGCAATGGCGGATTGGATAAATTGGCAGTTTAAAAATTAAATAAACGATTGAAGTCTTAAAATTATTAGAGTTTAAGTGGGTTATCAAAGAAACTCACCAGTCAGTTCAAAATAACCTTATATATTAAAATCAACATTGTACATTTTGTGTTCAGAACTTTCAGTAGACTGTTACAAGTTTGTTTTATTGCCATCACATTTTTGTGTTTAGGACTTTCAGCAGACTGTTACATTTTGTGTTTAGGCATGACTCTTGCCCACTATGAACATAACATCAACCTAGTCTAGTATTGTGGCAGCTCAAATTTAAAGAAATGAACCTAACTTGAACGTGATCATTACCAAAGTTTAAATCTCGTAGTATGACAAATCCAACAAAAGACTACTGAAGTTCAAAATTTCAAATATTCCAGTAGTTCATGCAAATATTACTACAAATTTAAATGGATAAAAAATGATGAAAGTGATCAAGGGAAAAAAATAAAGGACATAGGTGCAGCTCCATAATCTCCAACAATATCAAACTTCAATCAAAGTTGGCTCCATAGATGCAGTTAATCCAGAAAATTCTGAAATTTGTGAAAAAATATATAGCCAAGTTATTATAAGTAATAGTTAACCAACTTAAAACAAATAAAATAAAATAAAAATTACATGACTCAATTTCTTCATAGTTTTTAATGTCATCTATGAATTCTCTCAAATTGATTAAAACTTGTGAAGATCGTAGCCATTTTTGTCCGCATAAAAGCGCTTTCACTATCTTTGGAGTCAAACAATTCCTAAATGGATCAAGTATACGACCATCGGTGCTATAAGCAGACTCGAAGGCTACTGTAGAAACAGGGGCAGCCAAGACATCTCTTGCTATTTGAGAGAGAACTCGGTATTTATTACTATTAAAGCTTCCACCAACTCAAAATATCAAAGTTTGAAATACTTGGATCCTCAGATTTCACAGCCAAATATCTATCAAACTCTGACTTGTTTTCCATACTATTCTTCTCTTCCAAATGTTTTTTGTTTTGAATGGTAAAGAGCTTAACGGCGTCTTTCTCATTTTCATCAATTACCATGTCTCGGAAGGTTTGACTTGCATTGTATGTTGGAACATTACCAATTCTATCTTTCGCTGCATAATGCTTATATAACCGATACAACTTCAACTTCACTCTCATTACTAGATCTTCAACCTTATCGGATTCATACACTTGGGTAAATGAAAACTTGATATATTTCAATTTATAACGTAGGTCCAACGCAACAGCAACACAACAAAAAATTCATATTGTCAAGATTTTTCCAGTACTTGTCATATTTTTTTTTCATATTATTTGCCATATCACTCAATAACTTGTCTCTACTTTTACTCTATGACAACAACTTAGATTGAACTGACACAAGTTCATGAAAAAATGCATTAGAAGTAACATATAAAGAACCCGAAAGTCTTATAGTCAAGTTGTAAAAAATTTTCAAAAATTGAACAAAAGCTCTTGCTTTATCCCAATCATCTATAGTAGGAGGCCCCATGATTTTCCTCCATCTCCCTTTTCTTCTCCCACCATTATTGTCATTCTCCATTTCATCTTCATCATCCATGAAAAATGAGAAGAATTGGGAGTCTTCCTCTTCTAAGCGCTCAAAACCTTTTTGGAATTGCTCGGCTCCCTCCAACATTAAATAGGTGGAATTCCACCTAGTTTGGACATCTAGGCACAATGAGCTCTTACTAAGAATCTTCTCTTGCTCTACACAATTCTTAAAAGCTTGCAACCAAGGAGAAGACCGAGCATATGACAATCGAGTCATTTTTCTCCATCAAATCCTCACAAATAATAAGATTCACGATATGTGCACAACATCTCATATGAATAAATTCATTATCTAAGATGGTAGACTTCTAATCTTTTATTTTTCTTTTCAAATACTTGATAGCACCATCATTGGAGCTTGGATTTCTCAATGTGCTTTTCAATGGTCTCACCTTTATGATTAGGAACTTATAAGAAGTTAAGAATTCTTTTGTGTAAGTTCCAATCATCACCAATCCAATGGGCAGTAAGACACATATAATTAATGTTTTGAATTGATGTCTAAGTGTCGGTTGTTAGACAAATTCTTTGCTTCCTAATGGCCTTCTTCAATTTCACCTTCTCTTCATTAACTATTCTTATGCAATAACGAGTCACAATTGCTCGTGAGGGGATAGTGAACCTAGGTTGCATAACTTGACAAAAATTCTTAAAACCTTCTTTCTTCATATGCCTAAAAGGCAATTCATTAACAATAATCATCTTTGCTAATGTATCTCTGCATACTTTCTTAGTATAACCCACGGGTTTTAAAGCAACACCATCTTTCTCTTTCTCTTTCCCCTCTCCTTTAATAAAACATAGGGTTTTTTTCTTTTTGTCCACAACCTTAAACGGGTATTTTGTGCGTTGATTATTAAGATAACTTCACAAATTACTAGTACCATCTTGTTTTTCACGAGCCTCATAAGTTTTACCACAATAATTACATGATGCTTTTAGGTAGTTAGGATCACCGCTATCAACCAAAGTGTAGTGATCCCAAACTTTAGATTTCTTTTTCACATTTTTACCTTTG
>JAOTRH010000024.1:3971970-3985588 GCA_034768845.1 Heliamphora exappendiculata | reverse complement strand
TGAAAGTTTAATAAAGATGTATTTTCTGGATCCCCGAGCATGTATTTTATGTCGGCGTTGAAAATTCTCCCAACAATGTATTCTACAAACTAAAATCATGTAAACACCAATTTATGTATTATGTACAAAACTTCTATTTATATGACATTGACTTTACTCATTCAATTTCAACGAATGAATATGAATAATTCAAATCGACTAAGCCAATATACTTTCCACATTTATCCTGCTCCTTGGGATTTAACGCGTACAAATTCCCAACGCAGTAAAAATAAGATCGTAGGCTACAATCTACACAAATCAAATAGTGAACAAGAACACCCAAAAGAAAATAAGAATTTACGTAATTCGGCTGACTATCTACCTTCCTGAAAAAGAAGAAACAATCCACTATATGTCAATATGGAATACAAGTTTCACTCTTTCACTCACACAATGTCTATAGCCTTAAACTTGAGCCTCACTCTCTCTCTCTCTACTCTCCATAACCTTTCCCCTCAGCCTCTCTGAGTGTATAGGCGATCTCTTTATATTTTATAAAATATAAAACCCTTATATATGCAACCTCTAGATTTAAAAGAATTCTTAGCGCCGCAAACTGTTCTGCGGCGCGCCACTCGAGCGGTCACTAACCCGAGACCTTCCTGTGTACAAGTCCGCTCGAGAAGACTCCTGCTCGCTCGAGCGGTCACAAGCCCGAGAGCTTCCTTCAGAAAACTGAATCCACTCTGTCCGGTTGTCCTACCGACCTTGGATTTCAAAATTCGAGACACCTAACCAACAATCTCCACCTTAGCTCAAATTTCTGAACCATCACCATCTTAAAGATCTGTCGGTTATCTTGTCCTGTACCCCATTCATGGGTATGAGTGCTCCACCTTCTCTGTTCATCAATATAAATGAACTTGGATCAAATTCAAGTCACACTTGAACTCGACAATATTGCAATCAACCAGCCTCTCATTCTTGGACAGTCTTCCAAATTTCCAAGTTTTAGCTTTCTGTGGTAACTACACCTTTTTTGACACTGCTACTTGCTTATGATCTCTGTTTAATATGCCCGTAGCATTCCTATGACATGAAAGTTTTCCACTACACTGATTCTGCTGCTGTTGAATCGTCATCACCCAGCTTTCTAGGTGAACTTTTCTGACAAAACTCCATCTCAATTGCTACACTCTTTGTATGACTTTCTGGCATACTCTGCTTGTCAACCTGATTAAGCCCTAAATTCCTGTGTCTCGTGCCGTCCCTACTGGAATCTGCCTGTGTGGTAGCGGTAACTCCATTAAGCACCATATCTCCTACCAATCTGTAAAGACCATCCACTTTCTGTCTTTTTATGATTCTCATAGCCCATCTGTTAATCTTTATTGCTCCACCTTTTGCTGTGAACCAATAACCTAGAGAACCCAATATTTCTAAAAAAATTAAATGTTTCTTTAATCTCGGAACATGCCTAACATTCTTCAGAATCCTTACAACCCCGTTAAACATCCTTATTTTGATTGTACCTATTCCAATTGACTGTCACGCTAAGTCATTCCCCATTAGAACAGTACCCCTGTTATAAGACTTATATGAGTCCATTCTCTAACTGGACACAAATGGTATGAGCATCCTGAATATAATATCCATGACTTTGACCGAAGATCAAAATCTGAAAAAACTAAATGTGCATCTCCGTCTACCTCACTACCTGACGATTCTTCGACAAAACTAACGAATTTTGCAAACGCTTTTCCATTATTCCTTTCTTCCAAATATTGCTTCAATTTTTGGCACTAGCTCTTGAAGTGACCAATTTTGTGGCAATAGAAGCATTCCACGTTTTTCCTTGCATGTGACTTGGACCAAGATCTCCCTTTATTGGACCATTTTCACTAGATCTACTCTTTTCTCTACTTGACTCAGACATAACTAACAATAGTCCGTCTACATATGATTCACCATCTCTCTTCATCTTTTCATGTGACAAAAGAGCATCAGTGACATTTTCAAGTTCTAGAGTGTCCTTCTCGTATATTGGAGTTGTCACCAGATAATCATAGAATGCTGGAAGTGATGCCAATAGGAGTATTACCTTATCCTCATCATCAACATTTACTCTAAACTCAGATAATTGTGTGATGAGCATGTTAAATACGTTGAGATGTTCCAAAAGGTTTGTACCTTCCCTCATCTGTAGTCCATATAATTGCTTCTTCACATACAACTTATTGGCTAGATTTCTCTTCATGTAGAGACCTTCCAAGTTCTGCCGAATCAAGCACGTTGTGAATATTCTCATCTCCTAGATTCAACCGAATCAAACTCGCGGTCTTAGAATCAATGTCCTCCCAATCATCATCGGTCATCTTCTTTGGCTTCCTTACCTTGCTGAGTAACGCTTTGGAGACCCCTTGCTAGATCAACATATCTTTCATCCATTTCTGCCACAAGGAGAAGTTATTCTTTTTGATAAATTTCTCAACTTTATATCTGATGTTCACATCCCTATCGATCTTGAATTTTAAAATTCGAGACACCAAACCAATATGACCGAGCAAATACAGACAAGAGATAAGGACAAAAATTTTGACTACTCAGATTTTTTTTTTTATTTAATCAGCCATTCATTATATGTGCAATTAGCATTTTTCTTTTAAAAGAGGAGCTTGTCCTTCGATTACTAAGTATCGTTTCTGGTGCTCCATTCTATGCACCTTGATGTAAGATATTAATTTTCTTATCTCTTGGTTTTCTTTAATAAACTAGCCTATTGTTTTTTAATTGGTACGGTAATTGCAGTAAAATATTACACATATTTTTTCAAAATATATTATTAAACAATAATAATTAAGTATAACATAAATATTGCCAGATAAATTTTGCTGCATATAAGTGGTCTAGTATGGATATATAAATTTATAAATCAGTTCGGACCAACCTTTTGATTGGTATGGAAATAAGTAATAGATGCACCAATTTTATTTCAAAAATGTGCTGGTACTTATCGTCTCGTACGTTATTAACAACTATGGTGGGAAGTGTTATAAACACACCCAAGAAAAATAAAATAAAAGAAAATAAATACAAAATCAATTAAATAAATTATGAAATTTGAAATTGTAATTAATAATCCCCCAGGAATTTTTCAATTTTTCAGTTTCCTGTCCAAGCACCCTACAAGAGGTTGTCCCATTTTGATGATGTTACCTTGTTACTAAAGAGGGATAGTTAGGCCAAAGAACAGCAAGACAGATTATATTCATTTCAGTTCAAGATATACCAATAACATGCTCCTTTCATGAGAATACTTCAGAGAAAATAACACAAGAACAGAGATAAAATTGGTAATATATCAAATCACAGAAGAACAGCAGTGAACAAAGATCAACCTTATCTCATCACTGACTTGTAACTGAAAGATAAAGTGTATAGAATCATTAGATTGTAATTCTTGTGGAGCCTATGAAAGGACTGTATTATTTGTTTTGATACAACCTAATCAAACGAGAAAAGGCCGTATAAGCAATCACACAAGAATACATGATTTGGTTTGACGTCTAAGTTCACAAGCAAAGATCAATAGAAGATGCATCGTGAAAGAAGAGAATACAATAAGCCGTTCAGTATCTGTAATTCTCACATAAAAACTTCATATTCCGAAATACTCAATATATATAAACTCCAATACGACGAATCGGACAGGACTTACTGTTATAAGAGAAACTAGGTTAAATACAAGACAAAAACCCACAACAATATTGAATTCACAAAGCTAAAAAAGAGGGATTGAATCCAAAGCTCTTGGTCATCAAATACATTTCTTTAGGTCATTTCACATATCAGTGAATGAAAAGGCAAAAAACCAAAAACAAAACAAAACAAAAGAATAAAGCACAAAACAACAATTTTGCAATTAGACAGTAGAGTGGGTTTTGTTTCAAATCCAATAGAGAAACCAATAGTTTCATTAACATATAATGTTGACAAAACAAGTCACAGTATACAAGTTCTACAGATGAAATCCTGTCCATCTTCTGAAACTTCTAAAATCACTTCCTTCAGAAACTGCCATCCCAATTCCCATCTCTCCCCCATGGCCAATTCCTCCATAATACAACCTCCATTCATCTGCATCCCCATCCATCTGAACAAGACACGGAGATCCCACGCCTTTATTATCCCATCCATATTTTTCCGATGGCTTCAAAACCGCCTCACCTTCAACTCTCTGCCAATTCTTCAACCCATCCTCAGACACTGCCAATCCAATACTCCTTCCCCCATCCGCGGCAACACCTTCATAAGCCATGATATACTTCCCATCGTTTCGATTTCTCACAACACGAGCATTCACTGCCCCACAATCATCGAAAGCACGATTCCTTCCTCTCCCGATTATTCTCCCCAACTTCACCCACCTAATCCCATCTCTTGACCTAGCAATCCCAACCGCAAAGACACCATTTTCCACATCAAACGAGTGATAATACATCCTAAGATCACCGGCACCGTGATAAACAACCTGCGGCGAGGCAATGAACAAAGAGTCCCACTCACCATTGGACCCCAAATCAAGTAAAGCCCCAGTATGATGCTCCCCTTCAATTCTAGCCCAATGCCTCCCATCTTGACTCATTGCCAAACCCGGAAAAGACTTCAAAACCTTACTACTCCCACCATTCCCATCATTCTCATGACCATGAATTCGAGCCCTTTCCGGGTTCTGTAACTTGAATTCCACAGAATTATCCCAGAACTCGATGGTTTCGGAGCTAAACCCAGTATAGTAAAGCCAATAGACAGCATTGTTTGATCTAACTTTTGAACTAGACATGATCACCACCTCACAAGGCCGAATGCTCTGCGTATCAAACGCCCACCAATCTTTGCTGCAATTCATCACCAAACCCACATCACCGCTCGAGCGGACGGTTCCCCCACCTCTCTCCCAATGAATTCCATTGCTCGAAACCGCCAACCCAATAGATTCCGAACCCGGGTTTCCTTCCGACCTTCCATGGTACCACATGAACCACCTCTCCTTCTCATCACCAAGGTACCTTTTCACAACAGGTGAGCCGATTTCGAAACCGTCCCACGAGGTCTTCGACCCCAAATCGAACACCAAACCCCTAGAAAACAATGAATTCGAAGAAGAAAGGGGGTTATTCGAGGTGGGTTTTGGTGGTTCTTGCAGATTTGGATTTGGATTTGAATTTGAATTGGGTTGGGAGGTTGGGTTTTTGTTGTCCGTTGAATTGTCTCTGTCTGTGTTGGGTTTGGTGGAGCAACGGGTGAGAATCAGGGGACGAGCTCTGTTTCTAGGGGTAGGGTTCTTCGGGGTGATTTGGGGGTTAAGAAAGCCATTACGAGCGTAAAGATCGAGCATGTTTAGGCTTTGGGTGGCGGGAGTTGTGAGGGCGTTAAAGGCGTGGGTCATTCTGGTTGCTCTCGCAAATGCAGCGTCCATGGATGGACTCTGGAGATGTCTGAAAGAGTGAAGAGATCGTCCAATCATAATGCTCAGTTTCAAGGGTGAAAGACCAATTGCAGGGTGACACGTTTGCATAGATCCTGTTCGAACTAAATTTTTAAATTTTTTTTATTTTAGTTTTTTCTTAATGTATTTTTCCGTTTGAAATAATTGCTTTTTATTTATTTTATTTTATTTATTTTTATCTTTAGAAAAAAAATATTATTATTTAGTAAAATTATTATATTTTTTAATTTATATCATCAAAATAAAATAAAATAAAAAAATTGTGATAAAAAAATAATATAATTCACAAAATACAAAAATAAACCCATATGCCTAATTTTAGACTATTCAAAAGTAAAATATACTTCAGACAATTTAAAAGTAAAATATCTTATTCAAAAGATAAAAAAATTAAAAAAATAAAAAAAACCAAAATCTCTTAAATTTAACCCAAACTGGGCAATGTTTCTCATTTTTGACTAAAATTTTTTATTTATTTTTATAATCTTGATGAGATCACCTAAAGAATAAAACAAATAATTCAAATATAAGAAAATCATTTAAAAAAATAAGTAATATTAAAGATTTATTAACTTGTTTTAATTTATTTTTTTATTTTAAAATTTTTTAATATTTTGATCAAATTTATTACTTTTCTTACTCAATTCGATAAAATATTTAAAAAAATATAATAATTTAACTAAATAAACAAATATTATAAATAAAAATAAATAAAATAAAATAAATGAACAATTGTCCAAATCGGTGCCATATATGTAAGTGATAGAAAGAGAGTGATTAATAAAGCTATTACTTGTATTTTTAAAAATTTTAATATTAATTTTAGTTATAAGTTATAATTTTTTTTAAATATTTATAATTTTTGTTATAAATTATAATTAATTTTTGTTTTTTTAATTATAAATTATAATTTTTAATAAATATTTATAATTTTTTTATATATTATAATTTATAAATTATTAATTTTAGTAATAAAAAATAAAAAGGAACGATTTTGTACTTAGGCTCATAGTCAAAAAGTAGCAGCAGTTATAGTCCTAAAGAAAGTTGATCAATTTAGAGCTGGCAGATTTAAAAGTAAAATAAAAATAATATAATAAGGCACAAATTACCAAATCTGATGGGTAAAGATAAAAAGAATGATCTTATAAGTTGGATTATGATAAAAAAAAAAAAAAAGGGGAGGAGAATTTTATGTACTCTCACCCCTCAAGAAAGGTATCTAGGATGGAGAAATTTTTTAAAAAAAATCTACTTAGCCCTTGTTTGGGAATTGGTTTAAAATTGGGAATTTTTGTTTTTTTATTTAAAGTCAAAAAAGTCAAGAAATTTTAATTAAGACCTCAAAGGATTTTAGCTATTTTGTCTTTTTATTTTTTTACATAAAATAGTTTTATATTTTTTTTAAAACTATTATAACTATTATTATATATAATAATTTTTTTTTATAAAATTATATTTTTAAAATTTACTTGTCAAAATCTATGTAATAAGATCCATATTAAATATAAAATTATATACAAATAAATTAAAAAAATTATAATAATTTTATTCTGATTTAAATTTTTTTTGAGTTATTATTTTTTAATTTAAAGTCATCCTTATAATTCGTCATAAACAAATATTTTACTTATCTGGCAGTGATAGAGATTTGCACCATGTTAATAAAATATATAGGTGTTGGAAAATTATTAATAATAAGTGGGGTGACAGAAAAAATATTAGTCTAAGTCTCTTGTTTGGTAGGTATTAGATTAAAAAATTTATATTATTAATATCATTTTTGATTTCACAAGTTTGAATTGAATTAAAATATTAAAATTTTAATTTTATCCTTTTAATGAAATCGTATTTGACTTATCATTAAAACATTAGTAATGTAAGTAGAAATATACAAACAACCGGTTAACTTACACTAACCCGCTAACTCACAGCAACCCCTACAATTTATGTAGGTAAGTGAATTGGATCGGATAGATTGACTCAAATAAATAAATAAATAAATAAATATATTAATTGTATGTTATATTTATTTAATTTATCTTTACTTAACGCAAGTTAGCTAGGGTACTTAGTGCCTATTTAGGATAACTTTTAAAAAGTTTAATATTTTTAAAAAATAAAATAAAATAAAGTGAGAGTATTTGAGATAATTCTTTTGTAGTAATTTTTTTATTTTTTTGCTTTTTATTAAAATAACTAAAATACTCTTACTATTAGTTTTAAAATTGTAATATTTGCGATATTGACATGATTTTTTTTATTTTTGTGAGGAGGATTGACTTTTTATGTAATGGTATTATAATAATTTTGTTAAAAAAAATTGAAGTGTTCAGGATACATATTGACTTTTTTTATTGGATTAAGATATTGAAAAAAAAGGTTAGTTTTTTTTAAAACCAAATAGTTCAGCTTAAAAGTTGATTTTTTTGTAAAAAAAAAAAACTAACTTAAAAACTAGCCCAAATAAGCCCTTAGTTTGTTTCAATATAAGACGATTTCTAATTAATTTGATATATAAATTTACAATTATATGAATGTTATATGAATTTTAAAAAGTTTATAAAGAATAGGGATAATTATACTTACCTCGCATGAAGTTTAAGTTTATTACAGGGACTTCTCCTGTAGCCTCTGAAATTACATTAACCTCTCCTGATATTTAATTTTTAATATCAATTACACTCAACTATTAAAATTTCTGTTGAAATTTAACGAAAATCGCCCTTCACACCCTAAAATCACCATTCCCACTACAAAATTACCATTCAAACCACATTCCCCCCCTCCTCCCAAAACCACCATTCTCACCTCAAATTTCAACGGAATTGTGGTTTTGAGAAGGGTTGTTTCGGGGTGAGAATGGTGGTTTTGGAGAAAAAATGTGATTTGAAGGATAATTTTGGGGTGGAAATAGTAGTTTTAGGGTGGGAGATACAATTTTTGTTAAATTTTAACGAAAATTTTAATAATTAGGTTCAATTAATGTTAAAAATTAAATATAATGAAAGGTTAGCATAATTTCAGAGATCACAGGGAAAGTCCCTGTAATAAGTTTAAACCTCATAGAAAGTAAGTATACTTATCCCTAAAGAATATAATTTTGATGCAACTGGTATACATTGTGAATTGTGCATATGGATGAATTATACATCTAACTGTTAGAAATATTTAACTGTGCTAATATTATCATGTTGAATAACTACTGGTAATCATAGTTGGTCTTTTACTAGATGCCTTAAGTATAACTTTTAAAAAAATGCAATAGAGTTTTTATTTTTATTTTTATTTTATAGCAACCAATTTTAAAAAAATAATTTTAAAGCTCTGCAATTTTTTATTAATTCGGTAAATTGCATAAATCACGATTGAAACTGTTATAAAACTTCACTAAACCCGTTGGTTTTAAAAATTGACGAATTGACAATGGGTTGAAAAAATAAAAAATTAATGAACAGTCTAATTTATAGGTCGTTTACTATGTATTCGATTTGAAGATAGCAAGTTAGCAATTAATCAATGATACTTGAACGAAGTACATAATGCATGGCTATTGTGCTGCACTATTGTTTCTTGTGTCTTCACTTTATAGCAGTTCCTGTTAATCTTCTTCCACGAGATTTGTTTGGAAGGTGGGAGGATCAGGTCAAGTTGGACAAATTGGTTAGATTGAAATGGTGAAGCAAGATATATATATATATAATTCTTTCAGAAGTGTGAATTTACATAGTATTGTTTGTATTAACTTACTGTTTTGAGGAAACATTGTGTGGCATGCATTCTCATTAGTCATTATTTATTATCTGCATATTTGGTATAGAAATGAACATATCAAGTTGTTTTCCATGAAAATGGCTCAAAATAGCTAAATTGGGTGTTTGATATAATTGTTTGGGTTGTACAATATGATAGAATAAACTAATAAACAATATATAATTGTTTATGTTGTTCTATCATTTTTCTATCAATTTTTTTTCTTCTTTTAAATTGGGTGTTTGATATAATTTTTTTTCTTCTTTTACTATTAAACCTAAAAAGGCTAAGTACGAAATTCATCCGAACTACTTAAACCCCTAGTATGGATGGTAATCTTATACTTATGATGTTTGAGCCAAAAAAGGTCAAGTTCGGAGTTCATCCGAACTATTTAAGCCCTTAATGTGGATGGTAATCCCATACCTATGATGTTTGAGTCTAAAAAGACAAAGTTCGAAATTTATCCGAACTACCCAAGCCCTTAGTATGGATAATAATCCCATACTTAGGAGGATTAAGCCTAAATTGGTTAAGTTCGATGTTTATTCGAACTCATTTAGCCCATAAGAATGGAAATTGATCCCATTCTTATGATTCATGAGGGCACCTCTAGAGACTTGGGCAGTAGAACCATCACCTAGAGAACCGAATAGATGTCTCCGAACAACGCCGTACCCCCTGTAACCCTAGATACTCAGCACGTATCCCGAACTGAGTGACTGGGTATTCACCGAGCAACTTAGGCTGACAATCAAGTAAGAATTCAAAGCTCTGGTCCATCGCCGGGCAGTATAGTCGAACAATAACCAGAGCTGGGGGCACATCTACAGGATAAGAAACAATTCCTTACTAATAGGAGGTAGGATCCTAAGAGGATTCAGCCTCTATTAGTCATAACCTCAATAAAGAGAGGCACTCCCAAACCACTAGGTAGGCAATTTTTAACCTCAAAACTCTTGCTTAAAAACCTTTCAGAGAAATATTTAACTTGAGCGTCAGAGTGCCTCCCGGCCATAACCGGCCGATAGGCGGTAACGGTATTCTTGGTGGTTGCAGGTGTTCGGCGGCGAAGCAAAGAGCATCCAATGAGTTCGGAAGAAAAGGAGTCCGGTCCATATTCTGTTCGAGGTCATCAGTATCAGGCCAGTTCATTTGGTCCTGATTGTGCCGAGTAAGTCAAAACAGTTTGTAGTGCTCACAAAAACTAATTACAAAATTCACAGAAGTTTCATTCTGGTTATCTATTTGTATTGAAATTAATAAATATTATGAATTCTAATATAAATAAATGGTAAAATCTAATTTTTTATGATTAATTTATAATTAATTATCCGTATAAGTAGTGTTAATTTATTTTATGCTATTGGTAAAAGATGCCAAAACCATTTCAGTTATTCTCTCATGGCCTGATCATTGTAACAAGAAACATCATATATTAATTATTCCCAAAACTATTCTTCTTGACTTTAAGTTAGGCAATCTTCCAATTTTTTTTTTATTTTTTTATTTTAGACAAGCAACCAAATACTATTGGCCCTCTTTGGGCTAAATTACAAAAATTTTGCTTATTTTTATTCTTTTTAAACTTATTTCATCTTTTAATTTAGTATTTTTATTTTTTCGAATTGTATCAATTAGTTTAATCAAAAAGGCAAAAAAGTTTGATAAAAAGACAAAAAAATATTCATTAAAGATAAAAATAAATAATATTAAATTTGACTTATTAGTTTATTTTAACTTATTTTAGTTTTTGCTGATTTTTTTTATATATTTTCAAATAAAAAAAACTTATATTTTGGGCTTGTTTTTTATGAGAGGAATCAAAATTATCATAGTTCAATTAAACAATTTAAAAAGTCCAGTAAGAGCCTGTTTGAAATATCTAAAAATCTCAACTTTTAAAATGTTTAATTTTTTTTAGAATAAAAAGGAATAAAAAAATTAGAGTATTTGAAATAATTTTTTATAATAATTTTTTTTTACTTTTTATTAAAATATTTAATATTGTTTACCAAAACAAATCTAATCTCCTTCCGAAATGAAGAAATTCTTTAAGATTATCAAGCAATTGTGTGCAATGTTCTTTTGCTTTATTTCAAGACTTCGTCAAAAAGTAAGAATGATTGAAAACAATAGTAATAAATGAATTTTATTACTTCGATGGAAATTACAACTGAGTAACTAACCATTGGGATTACAAAGGATTACAAACAAAGTTACAAACTACTCATATTGAAAAAAATTTACAGAAAATTACAAGAAAATTAAACAAAAAATAAAAAGGATAGACAAGTTACCGATATGTGTAAGAATCGTTTTTCATGTATACATGTCTATTATTTATAAAAACTAAAAAGTGTTTATAAATAACTTCTCATAACTGCTTCTAACTTCTCTTCAATATTTCAACGATGCCAAGTGTCCCAACAACTACTAATATAACCACCAACTTCCTCATATAATACTAAGTGTATTTCATGAGTGTAATTTTTTCTTACCGCTGCATTCTCTTTTATTGTCACTTGTCATCATAAAAAATAATTCATGTAAACATTTAAAACATATAATTATTTTTTATTAAGCTTTTATAAAATATGGTAGGCTATTTAAAATAGAAAATAATATATTCGATAGGAAAAATGTTAATTATGGTGTAAACAATACCCCCAAACTCTTTAAGAATGAAAATCGTCGAATTCTTGAAGAGTTGAATTATTACACCAAAATTAATTTTTTTTAAATAGCCATAAATGGCTAAAATTCTAATTGACTTTTTTATTATTATTATTATTTTTATTTTTATTTTTATTTTTATTTATGAAAGATTACCAAGGCCATTTCTGTCCTTTAAAAAACCTAGCTAAATTACATTGAAGCAAACACTCCTCTCAACCAATGTTTGAAAACCGGACCGTTGAGCAAATCGAAAAACATAACGGGTGAACGGGTCCCGGTTTAACCAGAATCGAACCGTGACGTCATAATTACATCATTAATAATTTTAAAATTATAAATATTAAATAAAAATAACATCTAACTCACAATTCAAATAAAAAAAATAATGGCATCTCATGATCTAAGTATGATTTTAATTAAACAATTAAAATTTTTAATAAAAACAATCAAAATTTAGAGTATAACTACATCAAAAACCAAGTAAACCAAATAAAAACATAAAATATTTGAATTAACTACATCAAAATCACTCCAAAAAATTAATAAAAATACATAGCAATATCTAATTAATTTAATAGAAACTCATAAAGTAGCAACACTCAATTAAAAAAATAAGAATTTTGAATTAAAGCACGAAAAAATTTCTTAAAAAAAACTTGTCAATTTTAGCAAACCGGTACCGGTTCCACCAGGTCGCCAGTTGAACCGTAAGTTTTACCAATTTTTGTTAAAAATACCGATTTTTAAGCTTAATGGGTTAATCCGAACCATTAGCAATTCTCAATTCAACCGGTTAAACTGGCCTGCCCGGTCCGAATTTGAAAACATTACTGTCAACCATCCTTTCTCTCTCTTCCTCCTCAATCCCCATTCTCCTTGGTATGCCTTCAGCTTGAGGCACGGGCCACATCCTGTCGGTGAGAGCCTTCCAGCGCAGAAGTAACCAATGCACAGCAGAAGAGTCAATCTTCGCGATACAACACTCCTTGACGTTGACTCAGCTCCTCTCTCTTCCAAGACATTTTGTGCTCTTCTTTTCTTTAATCAATCGAGAGTTCTGAGACTATCTTCGTCAACCAGTTGCCGTCAGCCGATTTCCGCCGAGCGTCAGTTGATTCTTCTTGGGCTCTCCGTTTCCCGAAGCACCTTCTCTTCTTCGCCTCTCTCAGGTATGAATTCTGCCATCGATACTTTATTTATTTATTTTTTATTATGATTTTTTTTTATGTCGAAGGAAGCTTCTTCCTTTTTTTTTTTTTGTAACTTTCTTCGAAGGCAGTTTTCGAAGGCAGCCAAAATAATATATATTTTTTGTAACTTTCTTCGAAGGCAGCTTTCGAAGGCGGCCAAAACAGCAAATTTTTTTTTTTAAAACTTTCTTCGAAGGCAGCTTCTCAAACTTTCCTCGAAGGCAGCCAAAACAGGCCCTCTTTCGAAAGCAGCTTTTTATTGAATTAAGGCCTAAACCCTTTAAAAGTAAAAATGTAGTTTTAAACAGGCTTTCCACGTTATCTTCATTATCATTACAGATGTACTGTCAGTATCATCTGTTGGGAGAATTTCTAACGCCGACATAAAATACATGCTCGGGGATCCAGAAAATACATCTTTATTAAACTTTTAACAATTTATAGAATCTGAAATTACAGAGAATGAAATAACAGGAAAACATAAATGGAATTTGCAAACCGAGTC
>JAOTRH010000024.1:3953386-3971870 GCA_034768845.1 Heliamphora exappendiculata | reverse complement strand
ATAAATTATAATTTTTATTAAATATTTATAATTTTTATTATAAATTATAATTTATAAATTATTAATTTTAACAATACCAAAACACTATCTGTAAATTAAATCAAAATAAACAGTGCTTTCAAGCGGAAGATGTGCCGGAACGCGAAGCTTAAGATCGAGAATAGAAAGCCTCAATCAACGAACTAGCCTATGAGTGGGGAGCCTTCTTTGGATTCATGAAGGAGCTTGTGATCCCTGTTTGGGATTAAAAAAATTGTTTTTTTTTTTAAAAGAGCAAAGCTTTTTTTATTTGACATTTGTAAAAGTTTAACAATTGTCTTTTACTTTTTTTTTATACAATTACATTATTAATTTATATATCTCGGAAAGTTATTGTGGAAATTCGAGTGATATCACTTTTGAAAAAATTTGAGTTTCTTTGGGATCTGGGGTGCATTGATATAGAATTATTCTTTACATATCGAGCATGTTTTATATAAGTTGTTAGAATTTTATTGAGTATCGACTCATATTGTTTGTATTATGATTTTGTAAGTATTGATGGTGTGGGAAGATTATCAAGGAATCCAAACATGTTATTGAGTTTTGTTTTTGAATTGCTTGACGAACTTAACTCTATGTATATTTTATGAATTATAGTGAATGATGTAATTATAAGTTGAATAGTGATCGATGTTGTAAGACTTTAAGGTCATAAATTTTATATTTTGAATGGATGGAATGCTTTTTGATTCTTTTTTAGATGAAGTTTTGAGTATGTTTTAATGTTTTAAAGTTGATTTTAATGTTAAAACAAAGCCTTGAACGTTTCCTCTCAAAAAATATATGGTTGTGAAGTTTTCAGTCAAGTAAAAATATGTTTGTTTTTTTTTTTTGTAAGCTCTCGAGTGGGTGACCGCTTAAGCAGTCCTGGATCCGCTCGAGCGATCCTCTACTCGGGAGTGAGGATTGACTCGACCAGGTAACTGCTCGAGAGGTCATATGTCGATTCAAGCAGACTCACTTGAGTTGGGTTAGAACTTTGTTTTCTTTATATAAAAGTATCTTTTTAATCTAGGCTCTGTTCTGGGACTCTCTTGTGTTAAAATTTAAGCCACATAAGTCTTCTTTTCAACTCTGCTTTCAAAAGGTGTTTTTGGAAAAACTGGTTTTATTTGGAACAATAGATATAAATCGAGTTTTCTTATGAATTTTTCGTTTGGCTTTGATAAATCTTTATGAAATGTGATTTTAACGTTGGTAGGACCCTTTTTAGTAAAATTCCCTTATCCGTGGGTTTTGGGGGTGTGAAGGGGAGGTGAATAGGTTAATTCTCGGTAAATTAAAAAACGATTCTCAATTTATACTATTTTACTACTATAAAATAAATCAACAACCATGAAAAACGACACACAATATAATGTGAAAATTCTTGCGTAAATCTCGTGATGAAAACCACAACACAAACTCAGAAAACACTTTTCACTGTTAATCAAAAAGGTACGAAAAAGAAGAATAAAATATTTACACCCATTACCTACACGACGACCTAACTTATTTGCTTGAAACTACCCCTGAGCTCTTTCTTGATTCCACATATTCCAAATGCTTCAACATCTCGATCTTCGTAACCCAAGGACTCCGATTTAACCAAAGTTTCAAAAGAAGATGTATAAAATGGATGGAGAAATGATGTATATGAAAGATACACAATCTAGGTTGTGAACACACTCTAATGGATTAGAAGTGAACCTAAATTGCTACAAAAATGTACACAAAAGATAAGCAAAATGTTATAGCGTCAAAGTAATATAAGCTCTCAATAAATGCTCACCAAACACTCTACGTGTCATAAAAACGAAAAACATTATGTTTATATACTTTTAGGGTTTTCAACAAAAAAGAAGATCAAAAACTAAGTCTAGGTGCTCAAGCGCCTAGTGAGCGCGTGTTTGCCCTCAACAAGCGCCATAAAGACTTTAACCTAGGAAGAGCTCAAGCGCGCTTAAGCGCATAACGAGCGCTTAGCGAATGCTCAACACTGGACAAACAGGGCAATACCCAACGCTCAAATGCCTATCAAGCGCTTGACACTGGAAAGGCAAAGGGTCTTTTTGAAACCCCAGTGTTCGAGCGCTCCACGAGTGCAATTCACTGGGGAAAAAAAAAAGGCAAGGGGTTTTATGGATACCAGCACTCGAGCACTTCTCGAGCACCTTGCGAGTGCTACTTACTAGAAAACAAAAGCAAAAGCAAAGCCAGCGCTTGAACGCCTAGCGAGCACTGCCTACTAAAAAAGACCGAAAGGACTCTCAAACCCCAGGGCTCGAGCGCCCCACGAGCGCTAGCTACTGGAAGCGAGGTGCTCGAGCGCTCATCAAGCGCTGCAAAAGAAATAAGATCATAACATACCACCACGTTTCGTAACTGATATCCCAGTGACCCACTATCGACACTGGCCAAATGGTATCCCCAACCCTCTATCTTTTGATGACTTCACTTACCCATCAATCTTCAACAACTTAAAAAGTTATTATAATTCAGCCTATAGGGCATCACCTCAGTAACTTCATCTACAGGGGAGCAAACCCATTTGATAACCCATACTTGGTATGGTGGCTGGTCTAATATTAAATGCTACAAAATTCTGGGTAGAAGTTACCCTTGAAAATCAATTTACAAAGGAAGAGTGCCCAACTGGCTCATATACACAAGGAGAGTCTTATTTTACAGAATTGTAACAATGGGACAATCCATATCAATGAATATTCAATAGTCATTCAACAAAAGTAATGCATTTCAAGAGCTTTTGAAAATAAATACAATGTTTGCTACATCCTTGCAGCTGTGAAAACTTATGTAACAGCACTCGACAACTGGGAGAATAAACCAATAAACCTATGAACAAAAGGAATTAATACATCTATAAGTGGTCAAAGGGGGAACTTACAAATTTCTTTCCTGCCGGAGAAAGATCAATCGGGTATGAACAATCTTTAGACGCCTTAATGAACTCCAGGTTCCCTTTCTGCCATTTCCTATAAAGCCCACCGGGAACGAGCATACAGTCGTTTGAAGCCATCTTTAATTAAACTGTGCTGATTCACCAGAATATCCCTGCACGGGGCTGTCTGCGTGGAATTAGAACTCATGGTGCCTCTAGATTTGAGTCATTTGACTGCATGTCTCACTGGATTGTAGTCGAATTATCAGGGCGCAACAAGTCATCACAACTTGTTCTCTCACAAAGGCACTCTTGAGGATTTGCATAAAAGTAATCTTCTTCCTTGGGCTTGTCCGCAATAACCATTCGACGTGCTGGCCGGCCCATTCTTGTCTCGTGGGTCTGCCGGACACCATTGGAGAACTCATCCCAGGATAGAGTCCCATTCTGATGCAAATCCAACAACTGTACAAGCCTTTTTCGATCAAGTTGGATGGTCTTTTTAAAACCACGATACCTGCACGAAAACTAATCAGAAACGTCTTCTAGTTTTATCGCAAAATGGCCATCTTGTTTTGTGAAGTTGGGGATATGTACCTGCGGTGACCTTCCACTACTCTTGCCATGTTCCCATCATAAGTGGGAATAAAAATGTTACTGGCAATAGAAACCATGAAATCCAGGGCTGCCATTTGAGATGAATGGTTCTGGAACTGCTGCAATTCTTCTGGATCCAGCAACATTTCCTTTTTCATCTGAAAATTGTAACAGGGGCTGAATTTCAATAATCTTGCACAAACAAAATTACAAACGAGAGTAGCCAAATGTAATTAAGCAGTCCGCACTTGCAAAAAAGAGAGAAAATAATGTCTGTGCTTAACCAAATAAATATGCAAGCTCAGAGCTCGAGTCTGGCCATAAGATGGGCCTGGTAGGATTCCCAAGTTCTTGTGTCGAAAAAACAATCCAAATTATCCCACTTTATTGTTTACACTAATATAGTTCTGCAACAACCTACCAACAACATAGTAAGTTGGAAAATCCAGATCCCCATTATTATTATTTTAGCACTCTAAATAAATCTTTGGCCATTAATTTCCCTGAAAGGATCAATCAAATTGCATCCTTAACAGATCTATCAAATGGCATCCTTAACTCTACACGTGCATGCTACAAGCACGAAGTAGGTTGGATAAGCATCATCATGGCCTGATTAATAGTCTTCCTTTAAATGTTGATTGCCAAATTTTGGCAAAAACTGAAGTTTCACAAACATTTCAATTATAGGGTTACATAGAAGTTTTTACATTTGCAGGATCAAAAAGGATTAGCAAGGGATACAAGGTCAAAATAACTCACCATCCTTGGAAATGCAGTTCTTATTGCCGCAAGTCTCCTTTTGCTGCCATAAATCTCTCCAGATGCAATATAGATTTGTGTATCCTTATCAAAACCCAATGCTTGTAGAATTAATGCTGCTTCCTCTGGGGTAAGAGGACACAGACCTTGTGATCTCTTTTCTTCAGACACTATTTCTTTCTCTCTCCACCAAGGGAATGCGTACCTGGACCCAAATAGTTCAAATTATTACATATCTTTTTATTAAAGGACCAGAAATCTCTTTGGCGATTTCTAAAATATGATTATGGAGTAAAGAGCACATCAAATTCACGAAATTAGGTCAGTTACATGGAAGCAGAAGTTCTAGCCTTTGCCAACATCTAATGAATAGTTCAATAACAAAGGAAGAAAGCACCACTATCTAGCAGACCCAAATACAACTCAAGTTAATTAGTTCAACCGGCGAGAAATTCAAGAGTACGAAGTGTGGTGAAACATTAAAATGTTCTCATCACGGTTACAGCCAATCATGCTTAATTTATTCGCAACAAAACTGCCTAATGGAGAAAACAACCTGCAATCCACAATATTGTAAGAAATGCGTACAAATCATAATGCAATTACCTCAAACGTTTTAGCTCCTCAGCTTCCTCCTCAGAACAGCCATGGGTACAACCTGAGAAAGCCAACATGTCCATCTCGTATCTTAGGTGCAATGCTACAAAGGGTCCCTTTCCTTGAAGAATTCGAACCAATTTGTATCCTAAAGCCTCAATCTCGGGAGTGAATTTCAGTGCTTGGAAATTGACACGGCACCTGAGTTTCTGAAGATCGAGAGGAATGCCATTGTTTGCCAAACGTGTATCTGTTCTATTGAAGTGTATCACCTTATTCTTCTCAAACAGGGGCAGAATCTGAATAGTGAAAGCAAAGCCATCAGATCAGGATGCTCAGCAGTGTAAAAACAAGTGGAGAAGCTAGTTCAAAATGGTCAAGCTCAAGTAATTTTGACCCAAAGTCGAGAATGACACTGAACTGTATACTTTCTTTTTTCCCCTGGTGGGTGGATGAGGGAAGCAAAAAGTGAAGAGACCAAAATCGCCGATGCTGACACTAAGCTGTATGCTTACTTTTTTCTTTTACTTTTTTTCCTTTGGGGGGGGGGAGGAGGGGAGCAAAAAGCAAAAAAGTTATTTTCTGAATTTAGGTTAGATGGTCAATGCAAAATTGTCTTCTGAATTGTTGATCGACTAACATTTCCGCAAGCAAAAGTATAGAGAATAATCAAAGACCACCTTTTTCAGCCAATAACATTTCAAACAAAGCCACAGATTGGCATGACTAAGTTACAGAAGAAATGAAATCGAATGTTTGTTACGGCTTTTTTACAAGTCATACCATTAGAAAGAATACAAACCTGTTGCAAGTAATATTTTTCATTTGACCAGCTAACAGGAGGCATCTCAAGTGGTTGGTATCCATATTTCCGGTTAAACCTTTTCGGTAACCTTTTGATAATTCTAACCTCATCTCTTAGCGAATCAATGAAGTGCTTCACATCAAAAATGTCCTCAAAATCACTGCAAATACATGCCACATATTGAAAGTTTAGAACAGGGAAGAGAAAGAAATGACGTCATGATTTTTTCATAGCAATAAAAGTACCTGGGATCAGCCCAGAAGGACATCTTATCAAGCTCTGGAACAACCAAAGTAAGATTCAGAAGACGAGCGATTGTCACCATATCACAGATCTGACATACGAGCATATAAGTCAACATAAACGCAAGTAGATTACATAGAGAGGGGGGGGAAAGAAAAAAGCAAAAATAATGTACACCAACCGCAGCACGCATTTGATTCAAGCCTCCATTGCAAGAAACTTTTAGGAAACCGTTACTTGTGTAGTTCCCTGCAAAGTAATAGGGTGGTCAGACCAAATTTTCAATCAACAAAAACTCTCTCAAGTCAAAAAATAATGCGCTTCTATAGGTATCATACGCTAACCGTCTAATTGCAGAAGGAAAACGGTCGCTGCATCTTAACTTACCACACGAGTAGAAAATTAGTATGATGATTACTCTTCTAACAGGTTATTTAGTTGCAGGATACAAAGCGATCACTATGACTATTAAAACGCCATGTTAGATATACACTGCAGTAGTGTGGATGAACTACCAACAGATATCCACTTAACTACTCAGTTATGGCTTATGAGTGTTGTTTCTTTTAAGGAAAAAAAATCTGAATCATCCTTTAATGAGGTTAAAGAAAAAGAAGAGACAACAAAAGGGGGGAAGTCTATGCAAACATCACTAAGAAAATATGCAGACCATATCACTTTTTAGACAGAACTCTAGCTCATACGAGAAGTTAGTGGCCGAGTAATCTTGTAAGTCAACACTCAGACTTTTATTTAAAACAATTAGCCCATCAAACCCATAGTTTTTAAAAGTGATAGACGCACTGAGGACCCAAAGGTCTCTTGGAGCCTAGGCGTAAGGCGCAAGGCAAGGCATGGACTTTATTGAAGCAAGGTGCACATTGTTAGAAAAAAAGAACAAATTGCATAGACAATAAATTCAAAATTCAATATATACAAATTGAAATTTACATGTTGTAAACACTATGATAAAAAAAATCAATAAACATCTATCATTCCAACAACTATAAAATAAAATCTGCCAAATGTTAAATTAATCAACATTTTTTGCTTAAACAAGTACTAAATAGAAAAATTCAGCAAAAGTTACATATACATAAAACAAGTACTTTGTCTCAACATTCCCTCACTAAAAGAAAATATCAATACATAAATTCAAATGCAAAACTTGCAAGTATATCATAATCAGGAAAAAATACAAAAGTTCACGTTTACTATCAAATAATATTTGGATCGAATGTCAACTCAATTTAAAAGAAACAAAAGAGAAATAAGAGAATTAAAAAAAGAAGAGAAAACAACAAAAGCGAGACAGATAGCAAGAGTAAGGAGAGACATTCAGACCAAAAGAAATATAAAAGAAGAATGGAGAGACAAGAGCACGATACAAGTGCAAATCAGAGAGAGAGAGAGAGGGCTCATGAGGAGGAGAAGGAGAAATAGGAAACTATACTAGAATTCAAGACTCAACATGCATAATCGCGTGTCAATTTGTACAAGGTTTGTTTTTTCATATCCTTTAATACGATTGAGGCGCATGAATTGCGCATATCTCCTTAGGCTTAGGCAACGCCTAGGCATGCCCAAATAATCTTGTAAGCCAACACTCAGACTTTTATTTTAAATAAATAGCCCATCAAACCTAACCTATGTAAAAATTAATAACCGCACAATCAAAGCAACATGGCAGTGCACTCTAATGTGGTAGTGCCTGAAAACAAAATTACTAAAGTAATTGGATGAATTGATCATATAGTTATCTAATTTGCAATTAGTAGTCAAGTAATAGTCATCTAGAATCCTTTTTCTTTTTAATCTCATGGGTATACATGAATTACACAAGACACTCTATGCATTCCTCCATTTTTCCATCATGCTTTAACTCCAAGAATAGTATCTCTACTGATGTCTTCCTCCTTAGAAATATAGGTTCTTACCTAAATTAGATTACATAGAATCAATTTGGTCTACTAAAACCTTTTTTTTTCTAGAGCCTCTCTCCAAACCCCAAACATCTAACTTAGCATTTACCTCACTTGTGTTCATTCACTAAAACAATATCACCGGTGGCAACTAGTATACAACATATTACCTCATCTTGGACATCATTATTCATTTCATCCATAACTAATATATAATATATGGACTTAGCAAATCGTTAAGGTAAACCATTAGAGATGCCACAAGTTCTATTCATAACACCTTAATTATCCTCACCCATCACTCATTTTAGTGTATCTATTCATAATACCTTAATAATCCTCACCCACCATATTCTATCTCTAGAACCCTATATGGGCTTTCTGCAAGCCTAGACAAATCATATGATGATTTATTTTTATTTTTTTTGGTTAACAAAAGAACCCTTAAGGAAATCCCCAAGGGCCCTACTATGGGGGTAAAACTCTGGATATTTGTAATTACCCGCAAATTACAAGTATCAATTATGTTAGAGTGCTTTCAACAAGAGTCGAAGACTAGACCTCCGAGTTTACGTTTGATCCTAATGACGATCTTAAATTGATAGGCTACTCTGGCGAATTACATCATATGGTGGTTCTTTCCTCTTTAATCAATACATTTACATAATTATGTAGATAGTTGTCAAATCGGGATACGACTCATGTATCATTTTTTCATTTTTTTCAAATAGGATATCGTATCGTATTGAATATCGTAAGTTATTTAACACATTTAAAAATAGGTCAACAAAATATGTATATTTGAAATACTGCTAATATCTTACTAGAATAAAACATTAAATAATGTAAATTGATAATATTGTAAAAAAGTGTTTATCAAAAATAAAATATTCACGAATCAATACTTAATACATCTAAAATACAATAAAAATATTATAAGTAAACGCATTATTATAACTCAAATGAAATTTATTGTATATCATATACTCTTCGTATTGGCTTAACATAGCATTTAAGTTTTAAAATTTTAATATAAAATTTTAAAATTTTCAACTAGTTTGTTCATAAGAAAAAAATATGCTAGCGCTTATGGCCATAAATCAATGTCGTAAGATTCTTAATAGTAGACGAGTAGATATTTAAAAGGATAAAAAAATATTTAAAAAATATATATTTTCAATATCTTAACCATGCAGAAATTTTCAATAATATTTATTTGTACAAATTAAATTCATATAAAAAATTAAGTAATAATGTATCGTGTGTATCGCATCATGTATCGTGTATCGCAAATTGCATCATTTACCGTATGTGTATCATAAGATACATTTAACATAAAATACGATATACGATACGTATCATTTTGCCTCTTTAATGTATCAAATTGTAAGATACGTATCATGAATAGTAAGATATTAACAACAGATTATGCCCCTACAACTCTACTTAATAAACCACTTCAATTGTTGTCCTCTCACGCACAAATCCATATTTATATTTTGACCCCATTGTTTTATGTCTCAATCTATGCTAGATCACTCTTTTCCATAGTTCCATAGTATGAATCATAAGCTCAATTTTTCCCACATAGCTCGTACAATTTTGAATGTCTCACTGTATTTTGCAAGTAAGTACCAATAATGTTTCCATGATTCATATTTTCTTAACTAGTATAATTTTATTAAATAGTTTGGTTAAACAGGACTTAATAACATCTCCTAGGCATTACCAAACATCAATAGAGACATCATCTGAACCGAGAGCCAGTTTTTATCTTACTTAATGCAACCTTCACCTTAGATACCCTAATTCTACGGGTCAGCTTAGCCTGCAAGAATGTAGCTATGAATCATCTATTTAGGACCCGGCGTGGGGTGCACTATGTTTTTTCAAGATACTCCTCCTGCAACATTTGTCAATGTGTAAAATATTTCTTACTAATCCCCTACCATGCAAAGAGGCATCAAACCGCTTTTACATTTTTGTAATAGCCATAAGAAAGAAACAGTTGCTCGTACTCTTTTTGGTCTAATCCGATAGGGCTTTGGATAACTGCCTCACTTAAAACTATAAAAAGGGATTCAGCCCCATCCAATGCACCATCCCTGTTTGATAGCAATTCACCTGCTGACCTGCAAACCCTCTGGGAATCCGAGCCATAAACAGACACTATTCAGGGAGGAGGCAACAAGTATGTTCCAAAAAAAAAAATTGAGGGCTTTCTTCCAAATCCATGAATAAGAACATAGATCGACCAGGAGGAATTAATTGAGGTACAAAACCTTCAAATTAAGGAAGTGCACACTCAAGCATAATACAACAATGATACGCACGGTGCATAAAAATAAAAACCTAGTTGTTGAACATACTAGTGGTACATTAACTTACATTCAAATAAATACATTGGTTCCACCAATTTACTCAGTACAAAATTCAAAACCACACATGGCCAAGTGCATTAGCCTCAACTTCCGTGGATTTTCAGCAAATGCTTCTAATCAACCATAAAAGGTAGGCATTCAAAAGGGACTCACTCGGTGGAAGAAGCGGCGGCGATGGCGGAACCTTTTCGACGTGGTTCGATTCTTTACTTATCCCGATTAAGCGGTTGGATATCCCAGCTAACAAGCGCGGCTGCCACAGCTCGCCCACCGCCACAAGCTGAACCAAACACGTCCATATCAAAATGCTGGAACACACCCTGATGAACCACACCTGTAAACGGGTCCTCGGGATAACCTGCGCCGGGAGCTTATCACACCTCACCTGCACACCCTCAGATCTAACCTCCATTTCTCTCCCCTACACCTCATCGCCGCTTCATTCCCAAACAACTCCAATCGCCAAATCTCTCACCACTTCGATCCAGAAAAACTAATGAATTTCATCATCAACAATGGCAAAAAGAAAAGAAAGGAAGGGAAAATAAAATCCCGCCCCAATCATAATTTTGTGAAATACTGAAAATGAGCCCTAAGTAAATCCTCCGAATCGATTCAATTAATTCAAGATTTCTGTAACCAATGAACGAATAAGAGAAACAGAAAGGGATAGGAGGTGAGAGAAAGGATTCACGAGACAAAAGAAGAAGAAATTAAATAAGGTTCACCGACCAAACTCAACCGTCAAATGCTTCTTGTTTTTCTTTTTTTCTTTTTTCTTTTTCGATTTCCTTTTCGGCGAACAGTTTCACGTTCCCTCTGCTACTGCTTGCTTCCTTTTGTATCAACGGAAAATAATGAAAGAAATGGGCGTGAGAGTGTGTTTGGCTGCTGAGAAAAAGAAGAAAATAAAGATTTAGGGGGCTCCGACGGCGATTGTTCCCATGCCCTTGGGGACGTTTGTGTTGCGATTTCAAGAATATCTTGATTAATAATTATGATTATTCCAATTTTCGAATGTTGTTTAAGGTATTTTTGTTGTTTTATACCCTTCACGTGCAGTGATTTAATTATCTTACTGCTTTTAAAAAATTAAATTATTTATTCTTATGTCAAAATACATTTGGTTGATAAAACGGTTTGTTTGGGCTAAATTTCAAAAAATTTATTTTTGTTTTATATTTTTTTATTTTTTAGTTAATTTTTTTTATATTTTCGAATTATTTTGATAAAATGAATCATAAAATTTTTTAAAAAAATAGTTAATTGAGTTTTAATCCCATTTTAAAAATATATAAGAATTTTAGTCCCACCAATCTTTTTTAATTGGGTTTAGTCCTATTTTTAAAAAAATCAAATTTTTGAGTCTAATATGCCATTTGTCAATGGGTGATATATTTCTTTTTTAAATATAATTGTATTAATTAAAAATTCGTCGAAAATCACAATAAAATGACAGTTCTCCTCTCTCACCATCCTGAATGAAAAATATATGAGAAAGATATGAGGAAGAATCATTTGGAATTTCATCCTCTGTTGCCCCTCTTTCGCCACTCCTCCTCTGCCGCCTTTTGCTTGTCCTCCTCCGTCGCCCTTCCTTCATTGGCTCCTCATCCTCCATCGTCGCTTCTCCTCGTCCTCTGTTCTGCTGTCGTTGCTTTCAGGTCAATTGGTGCCCGCCACTTCACGCCACCACCTTCGCTTCTCGCCACCGTCGTCGCTTCTCGCTAGCATCGACCTTCTAAATCTGGACCACCAACTCATATTTCGTCGTCGTCGCAGCTCTTTACAACCACTGACCACCAGATCTAGATCACTTACTCCAAATCTCCCCGTTGCCGCTGCTTGTTAACTCTGTCTCTCTCTTTTTATCTGATTTACACGAGATTTGATTCGCCACCATCTCTCTGACATGGTGTTTCTAGTTCGTCGCCGCTCCTCTTCCTCCTTCTCCTTCACCAACAACAATAATTTTTTTTTATACATATTCTCTATACGATCAATGTACAACTGATACAATTATTAGTTACAAATTCTGTGTTGAACAAGTTTGAAAGCACTTATCTGTTGAACACTGATACAACTATCAATTGCATGTTATTGTTAAATGTACACAGCTCTCCTAAACTACTAATACATTTTATCAATTTAAAACTATGTTATAAGAAAATATTGCAACAGAAACTTAATACTGATACATTATACATGTATCAATAACATATGCGTAGTGAACTGGAGTTGAAATGTATCGATAATTTATGTTATTTATAAAAACACTTGCACTAATCATTCTTAAATGTATCAATGGTTACATTGCGATGAGTTGAAATATATATATCAAAACTAATAAGTTGTACATTTGAAAATGTATCATATTTATGTGTATAGTGAAATAGATTTGAAAACATATTATTTATATATGTTATGGCGGCGAGTGATTTCGCCGAACACAGAGAGAGATAGAGTGAGAGATGTTGCTTGATTTAAGGAATACGTCATTTTTTAAAAATTTTTGAAAATATTTCAAATCAGAAAAGATAATATTTTTAATATGGGTACATTAAATATAATAAAATAATTTTAAATTTGATGGAATCTAATTTATTTAAAAAAATGTGCTGGGACTAAATTTAGTATTACTATACAAAACGGAACTAAATCCAAAATTTTTCTAAAAAGAATTGATAAAAAGATTTAAAAAAATTCACTAAAAAAAATAAGTAATATTAAATTTGACGTATTAATTTATTAATTTATTTGGCGTATTTTTATTTTTTCGGAATTTTAGCTGCCTTGGCATTCAGTCAAGTGGCTTGCTTGAGGCCTTGTTTGGATAAATTATTGATATTTGGCTTATTTGTGTTTTTTATGAATTCTTTTATATTTTGATTAGATTTTTTTAATATTTATTTTTTGTTTGTTATAAATTAACTATTAGGTTTTAGCTTAGCTCAGTAAAAAATTAAATAGATTTGTTTATAATTTTTTTTTGTAATTTTTTATTTCAAATTAATAAATGTAAATTTTATCACTTAAAATTATAAATGTACAGTTGTAACAGGTAATTTTAATTTTTTGAATTCATAATTATATTTTTTAATTATAATTTATAATTTATAATTTCAATTATACCAAACACTTTTAATAAAGAAAAACTTTGCTATAATTAATGATGTAAAGAAAACATTGTTTATGGGGTTCAATAATTAATGCAAATTATTACGTGTTCTTGAAGTACAATTAAATTGAATTTATGTTATATTTTTAATAAATAAATTATTATAATTTATACTATATGGGTCATTTTTTTAATTGCTCAATAAAAATATATTATTATATTTTTACCATAAAATTTGTTACTATAATGAGTTATTCATATTACCTATTATCTATTATTTATGGCTAATAGACGGTAATTAATATTATTTTTAATTTATATTTAGATGTTAAGAAAGGTCCGAAGGAAAAGAAATATGAATTAAATTCACAGTTATATAAGGCTTTAATGGGTAACTAACTTAAAAATTATTTTTTTTATTTTTTGTATTTTTAGTTAAAAATTTAATTTGGGTTCAAAATAGGTTATTTGATGACTTAATTTTTAAATTAATTTTTTTTTAAGTTAATTATTTTGGTAAAAAAAAAAAAAAATTTTCAAAGTGAAAAATTTTGTCATTCTATATATTTAATATTAACAATTATATGTAGTTGGTAATGGTAATAAATAAGTTATAAATAAAAAGAATTATTGTATTTTAAAAGTAATAAAATTTTAAATTGAATATTATGAGAATTTATATGTTGATTTAACTTTTTAATTTTTTTAATTTTTTTATCAAATAAATAATCTTAACTTTTTAGCATTTTATTCAAAAAAAAAACCAAAATTGTCAATGAGAGACTAAATCTACAAAGCTATCATATTCGAACATTTTGATTAATTCAAAATCTTATGAGAAATCTTTTTTAAAAGGAAAAAAAAATTATTTCAGGACACTTATTTATTTGCATTTAAATACGCCCGCATGACCAGAATTTCTATCTTTAAATTTTTTTATTTAAAATAACTAAAACCAAAATTACATTAATTTACATATTATAAATCAATTCTAATATTTACTAATAAAGGACAATATCAATATGACAGGCAAAACACAATAAGATTTTAATAATTAACTATAATGAATGATATATAAAGAAATAAAAATATAATATTTCACCAATTATCTATTTATTTATTAGTAAAAGGGGAGTATTTGTGAGAAACTCTCGGAGCTCAGAACTCCACTTTAATTTTTTACATTTGTTTACTTACCCAAAAAGTAAAAATATTAAATTGATTAACTCATTTAATTAATTATTTTTAAAATTTATAAAATTAATATTAAATTCTATTAATCAGCACAACCTTTGATTTTTTGAATATTCCAATCTATCTCCAAAATCATAGATAATCTTTTTTCTCAATTATTTGTCTTTCCTATTTTATTTGGTATTATTAATTAAATCAACCCTTGACTTTTGAGTTTTCCTTTTTCGGTCTTCAAAACCTTGGATTAATTTTTTTTTCCACAATTATTTTGATTTCCTATTTCATTTGATATTATTTTTTATCTTTTACATTTTGTTTGGTATTTTTTAAAATCTTAGAGAGGAAACTTTATTGGTTGGTAAAACTTATTTCAAGAATAATTTGTTCTTTAAGATGCCATAGAAAGAAATATACAACTAATAAGAGTTTAACATTTTATGCATAATTTAATAATGTTGTGTTGGTACTAGATAACAAAAGAATTTGCCCAAATTTATGTTGATTTTTAAGAAAATACTAAAAAGGAGGGCAAAATTACATTAGGGTAATATTGGCTACGTTTGGGTGATTAGTTAATTAGCTTATCTGCTTATTAGCAAATAAGCCAAATCCCGTTTAAGTAAGGTCGTTTGGGTAGTTTGCTTATTAGCTTATTTGCTAATAAGCAAATAAGTCAAATTCCATATAAACAATGTCGTTTGGGTAGCTTGTGGTTTATTTGCTTATTTGGTTTATAAATCAAGTTATTTGGCTTATTTTAACTTATTTGTTCATCCAAACCAAGCTTATTTGACTTATTTGCTTATTTTTTTATTTTTTGCTTATTTGGTCATCCAAATGACGTGGCTTATTTTTTGGCTTATAAACCAAATAAATCATAAGCCAAATTACCCAAACGGGACCATTAAGTTAGAAAGTGCATTCATGCATAGGCAATTATTTAGTACTTAGATATGGCACCAGAAGCAGATGAACTTAGGCTTTGTTTTGATAATCGTTATAAAGGGTAGGATTGAATTGTGAATTTAGTCTATCATTAAATCTCATGTTTGGTTGGGTGGGATTGAATTGTAAATTCGAACAATCATTGAATCCAATATTTGATTGTAAAGATTAGGCGCAGACTAACAGTCTTGTGGGAATATGAATCTTGCCAATTTGTGGGATTAACAATACCCACCTCCACTCGTTATTGGTAATCCAATTTGGGAGAGTGGAATTGCTTTGCCAATTTTACCATCACAAGAATGAAACTAATTGATTATCGATCAAAAACCCTATGTCGCTGCTCTCCGCTTTCGTCTAGATTGCTTTGCCATCGTCTGGATTGCTTTATCAATCAGTTGGATTACTTTATCAATCAATTGGATCGAAAACCCTTGAGCGCTATTATCAATAGTTGACCTCTGAATTGATTTGCTGTCGTCTTCAAAAACCCACATCGTCGTTCGTCAATTGCCAATTGATTTGCGCGGGGAGGAGAAAAAGGTTCGAAAAAAGGCAAATAGCACTCATCCGCTTTGCATCGATGATGTCATGTGAAATCAATAGTCCAGATTTAATTTTACGAAAACGACATCGTTTTGACAATTAAATCTAGACTATTGATTATTTTGGCCATTAAATATGATCCGTTGGTTAATAATTCTTTGCTTTGCACGTCGTCTTCTTTGTTTTAGCTATTAAATATATTTTTTTTAAATACAAATATTTATTTTATTAATACCTTTTTATGTTTTCTTTTTAAAAATTTTCTTTTTGATTAAGACAGAAGAAATGTATAAATATAAAAACAAAAAAGAAGAACTATAAAAATAATGCTATTTAAAAAATTAACAAAATATGTGTAGGTGGGTTGTCGCATATTAATATATAAATTTTGAATAATAAATACATAAATAATTATAAGCCAAGCCAATATAATGGATAGCTTGAGTAAACCAATATTAAGAGTAAGGATAAAAGAAAGTTAATATGAAACTTCTCAAGATGAGTACGGCATTTGAGTTGTTTGTAGCAAATAATTGAACCCCTCAGGTACACCCGAGCTACTCGGATACAGTCGACCTATTCGGGTATACCTTGCACCCGAGTTATTTGGATACAGTCGACCTACTCGGGTACACCTGAGCTACTCATGTACAATCAACTTACTCGGGTACACCTAACCCACTCGTGTACAATCGACCTACTCGAGTACACCCAACCCACTCGTGTACGCCCAAGCAACTTGGGTACGACGAGCCACTCGGGAATGGTCGCGCTACTCGGGCACGAATGATCCACTCTAATACATTTTACCGGCTCTAGTACAGTCGGTCCGCTTACCGATCAAGCCACTTTGCTCCCCTTCTCGGGCGAGTGGTTCAACTTACGTGATTTCTCAGATCGTTCGAGTACAAAACTCCATTTTAACGACAAGATTTATTTCTTCTTCTATAATTATATGATTTAAACAATACATCCAATTGAGTCACTCATGACCCGAACTACTCGTCCCTTTAGTAGCTCGCGTACAATAATTCTACTCATTACTCGAGTCACTCATAACCCGAGCTACTCACATCTCTAGTAGCTTGGGTATTCTTCCACTTAATCGATGTTGACTACTCTAACCCAAGTACTCGGATGATGACATAAACTACTTATTCTACTAGTGACTTGAATATGAGATACGAAGAGGGTTAAGTATTTAAATCATAGATTCTTTGACCTGAACCACTCAATAAAGCATAAGCAAGTTGAGAGGCCCAAAAGACTCGCCCACTCGAGTTACTTGAGTAACCCGAGTTGCTCGAGTGAGCCAATTTTACTCCATCACTAAATCGGATATACAACTCCAAGTTACTCAAGTTATAAGAAGACTCAGACTTGACCTACTCGAATTACTAGGGATCCAAGCTGCAAGGACCCCTTATAACTCGACTAACTAATATCATTGTTAATCGTGCAAAGGTACAAGACATTCCATACCCCAGACTATGAAGCGTAGTCCTGACTACAAATGAAGACATTTTATAGTACAGACTATGAAGCATAACTCTAACTACGAATGAAGACATTTTATAGCACTGACTACAAATGAAGATATTTAATAGCACAAACTATGAAGCATGATCCTGACTACGAATGAAGACATTTTATAGCACAGACTATGAAGTGTAGCCCTGACTGCTACAGTAGCTCTGACTGCTTACCATGGCACAGACCATGAAGACAGTAAAGACTCTATTATTATCATGGCACAGACTATAAAAATAACACAGACTGTATTATTGCCACGACACTGGTCGAGAAGACAGCACAGATTGTAATGTAGTTCTGACTACCTAATCATGATGACATAGCACCGACTATGTGGCTCAACATAAACTGAACAGCCAAGATATAGCACAAGCTATATGATTATAGATTCTTTTGAGAATCGAAAGACTGTCCCAGAAATAATAAAGACAATGGTAGTACAATCCTACACGGGATGTTGGGAGACATGTGGCTTGGTGGCTAAAGAAGTGATTTGTCGGACCATGCGGACACACCCACTCGAGTCACTCGAGTGACCTCCGAGTCACTCCACCCGAGTGGATCGGGTACTTGATACGAACGGGTCGGGTACCCACCCACATGGCACCCGTCGGTCGACCTAGTTGAGTTAGAGTAGAACACCGCCTAGTCGATTTTCGAGATCGAATCCCTTGTGTAAGAACAAGGCAACCCAAGAGGGGGGGTGAATTGGATTTCTTTAGCAGAAAAAGAGATTAAATACTTTTTCTGAAAACCTTTTTTTTATAAATATTGCCAGACAACTATATATGCAAATGTGAAATCAAGCAAATATCAAAAGAAGAGGGATAGAAATAAAGAGCCAAACACCAGCGATTTATAGTGGTTCGGCTTGATCTTAGCCTACGTCCACTCCTCAAGATCTCCCTTGAGTATTTC
>JAOTRH010000024.1:3912059-3953286 GCA_034768845.1 Heliamphora exappendiculata | reverse complement strand
TTCAAAATGGGTTAACACTTTCATTTTGGAAAAAAGAATTATTATCCAATTAAAGACAATTATTTATAGAAAATAAATTATGAAAATTATCAAAATTAATTAAAGAAACTCTTGGACTAACACCTTGATTCCCTGAGATCACCTTTCATGATCTAATTATATCTCTTAGAGAGCCCTATCTTAATCCTAACATAAATTCTCTCAGTGTTATAAATAGGAGGCATGGTAGAGCTTTTTAGGATAATTAGATTTGAATAGCCTAAATGATGTTCATACTGCCAGTACTCTATACTCAATTAGTCTTCTCCTTCACCCAATCTTATCTCTCTTCGTTTTATATTTCTGACTACTTCGCATATTTTACCTCTCTATTATTGTTTATTATTTGTCTATTCCAAAAGAACCCTACATTATTTGGCGTAGGAAAGTGAATTTGTGAATGGTCAGCACTCTGGGCGGATTACACACAATCCTTAAACCAATCGTGTTAGAGGGTCATTCCAACAGCAATAACCACAATGCTGAGCCTGGCATGGAACAACAGGCGAATTCCAACGACAACTGCGATGGCCTATTTCTAGATGCATTACAAGCTATTCAAGATGGCCAAACTAGCATCCTAAATGCTATCGCATGGCTAACTAATTCGATCTTGGTGGCAGTAACAAACACCAATCGAGCAGAGGCTCCAAGCGAGAGGTTGCCAACGGAGAAGGCGCCAATACATCTACAGGTGACCCCAATGGATCAGCATAAGCCAATAAAACATATCAGGCCCCAAGCGCAAGTTACCCCGATAATGATGCTAGGGTCTATCAACCTGGATCTCGCTCAACCAGGAACGCAAGCTCAGTTCACTACGATTGTAGACGTTCAAGTAATGTTCCACCAGGAGAGAACAAAAAGACAGATGTCATCCTTGCCGTATCCGGATATAATGCCCCCCATATTCGTTGTATCTATTAAGGGTGCCTTATCCCGAAGGATAAGGCACCAAAAAACACGTGGTACAATTCGTGGAAACACGAGAGACATATAGAGGAGATCATACACTCCGCTTGCGCGAGTTCTCAAAGTCCCTAACGGATAAGGCGTACAGTTGGTATGTCAATCTTGCACCCGGTTCGGTTCTCATCTAGGAAGATATGGTCAACAAGTTCTACACGAAGTTCTTCCGAGTACACGAGCAAGTAGCAAAGCTTACCTTGATTCGAGAAACGCAAAGGCTGGGAGATGACCTACTCGAGTACGTCAAAAGGTTTCAAGATCTGGCTGTTGAATGTCATGACCCGATTAGTGAGTCCCAACTGGTGCAGATATGTGTTCAGGGGATTCAACGAGAGTACAGAGCTCATCTCATTAATCTTGACTTACCCACTTTTTAGGCCCTTATTGAAGCAGCCGAAAACCTTTGTAATACTATCAAGCCGCAAGTCAAACCGAGCTCCTTTCACACTGACGTAGCACAAGTCTCAACAGCCTTTAGTAGACCCAAAGAATGAAAGGGAAGAGAAAAAGAAATCACCAAGAGAAAGGCTTATAGAGAAAAATAAAGTGACCGTTTGGATACTCGAAGTAATGGTGCTGATCATTGGCTGAGGAAGACGAGGAGTCACAACGACTAGGTAATAACTGCAGGCGCGCAGGGGGAAAAATGTAGGTGGATAGTCGCCTATTAACATATAAATTTTAAATAATAAATACATAAATAATTATAGGCCCTACTAAGCAAATAGCTTGAGTAAACCAATATTAAAAGTAAGAATGAAAGAAAATCAATGCAAAATTTCTCAAGATGAGTACGATATTTGAGTTGCTTGTAACAAGTAATTGAACTGCTCGGGTACACCCGAGCCACATAGGTATACCTTGGACCCGAGCTACTCGGGTATAGTCGACCTACTCGAGTACACCCGAGCTACTTGCGTACAGTCGCCCAACTCGAGTACATTTGACCCACTCGTGTACAGTTGACCTACTCGGGTACAACCGACCTATTCTGGTGTACCCAAGCCACTCGAATACGCCCAAGCAACTTGGGTACGACCGCGCCACTCGGGTACGACCACGCTACTCGGGCGCGATTGATCCACTCTGATACATTTTACCCGTTTTAATACAGTCGACCCCGCTTGGCAATCAAGCCACTTTGCTCCCCTTCTCGAGCAAGTGGTTCAACCTGCGTGATATCTCAGGTCGTTCGAGTACAAAACTCCATTTTAACGACAAGAATTATTTTTTCTTCTTAACTATATGATTTAAATAATACATCCACTCGAGTCACTCACGACCCGAGCTACTTGCCCCTCTAGTAGCTCCGGTACAATAATTATACTCATAACTCAAGTCACTCATGACCCGATCTACTCGCCTATCCAGTAGCTCGGGTATTCTTCCACTTAATCGATGTTTACTACTCTAACCCGGGTACTCGGATGATGATACAAACTACTCATTCCACTAATGACTTGAATATAAACTACAAAGAGGGTTAAGTATTTGAATCATAGATTCCTTGACCTGAACCACTCAATAAAGCATAAGCAAGTTGAGAGACCTGAAAGACTCGTCCACTCGAGTTACTTGAGTAACCCGAGTTACTCGAGTGAGCTAATTTTACTCCATCAGTAAATCGGACATACAACTTCAAGTTATTCAAGTTACAAAAAGACCCAAACTTGATCTACTCAAATTACTAGGGATCCCAGCTGTTGGGACCTCCTATAACTCGGCCAAATAATATCGCTGCTCATCATGCAGAGGCACAAAATATTTCATAGCCCAGATTATGAGACGTAGCCCTGACTACGAATGAAGAAATTCTATTGCACTGACTATGAAGCGTAGTCCTAACTACAAATGAAGACATTTCATAGCACAAACTATGAAGTGTAACTATGACTACTTACCATGGCACAAATCATGAAGACAGCACAGACTATATTATTGTAATGGCACAGACTATGAAAATAACACAGACTGTATTATTGCCACGACACGAGTCGTGAAGATAGCACAGACTGTAACGTTGCTCTGACAACCAAATTATGATGACATAACACCGACTCCGTGGCTCGACACAGACTGAACAGCCAAGATATAACATAGACTATATAATTATAGATTCCTCTGAGAATCGAAAGACTGTCCCAAAGACAATGAAAATAATGTCAGTACAACCCTGCAAGGGACGTTGGGAGATATATGATTTGGTGGTTAAGGAAATGATTTGTCAGACCGTGTGGACCCACCTACTCAAGTGACCCTCGAGTCACTTGACCCGAGTGGGTCGTGTACTTAACCCGAACGAGTCGAGTACCTACATGGCACCCATCGGCCGACCTAGTTGATTTGAAGTAGAACACTACCCGATTGATTTTCAGGATAGAATCCCTTGATTCCTCGAGATCGCCTTTTATGATTTAATTATATCTCTTAGAGAGCCATATCCTAATCTTAACATAAATCCTCTAATTGCTATAAATATGAGGGATAATGGTGTTTTCGGAGATAATTAGATTTGAAGAGTCTAAACGCTATTCATACTGCTAGTACTCTATACTCAATTAACTTTCTTCTTTACCCAAACTTATCTCTCTTCGTTTTGCGTTTCTGACTACTTTGCATATTTTACCTCTCTATTATTGTTTATTATTTGTTTATTCCAAAAGGACCATACAATATGAAACAAGTAAAAAAATATGTAAAAATATTGTTATTTAAAAACATTTTTTAATACAAAAATTATATGGGTAATATTGAAAATCAATAAATTTAATTTAATTCTACACTATTTAATTCAACCCAAATTAAATATGAGTTTCCATAGTCCATCACTTAATCCTACCCAAATCAAAACATTAAAAAAATAATAATATCTCATTACCAATCATACCCCCACCTCATTCTTAATTCAACTTCATTATTAATTACACTCAAATTACAACGATTATCAAATGAGACCTTATAGTATCTTATACTCATATGGTATCTTAACAAAAGGCCAGGACTAGGCAGAGCACGATAAACAAAAAGTCAAAAAAAATTAGCTCGAGGCAACAGTCTATAGGGGTGTTTGGAAATGCTACTGCTAGTAGTTTTTAATTTCCTACTACTAGTTTTAGATATAAGTTATAAATTTTTTTTCCAAACACTCACAATTTCTGTTATAACTTATAATTATTTTTTTTTATTTCAGTTACGAATTACAATATTTACCAAATACTCACAATTTTTACTACAAGTTACAATATATAAGTTAATAGATGTAGCTCTGCCAAACACCACCATAATAATTGTAATTTGTTAACTTTTATAATAATGATATTAATGGGAAAAAAAATAGTGAGTCCGACATAACCCACCAAAAAGAAATTTTGATGAGCAATATAAGAATTAAAAGTTTTAAAAAATAAATATCCACTTATAAGTATAATCATAGAGACTTTGTGATTTGGTCAATCAACCTTCGTTTCACTACCGATTTTAAATCGATTAAAAGTTGATTTTTTAATTTTGGACTTATAGTCTAAAAAGTAAAAAAATTTCATTTTTTATCTCTGCGCTTTTAGTCTATTTACTTTTAAGCTTTTTGAATTTTTTTATAACAATTTTCAATTTAAGCCTTTTGACTTTTTGATTTTTTTGGTTTTTAGTTTTTTTTTACATACAAAAGTATACTTAAAATTTCACATCCGACTTAATTGGCTTTTTTAGTAACTTAAAAGTTACTACTTTTCTAACCAAACGAATATTTGAACTTTTTAGTTTAAAGTAGTTTAAAGTCAAAAAATTAACTTAAAAACAAGTTATCTAATGAAATAATCAAATATTAAAGTGATTGAGCATAAATTTTGTCATGAATAATTAAATGCAAGTCTAGAAATACCTAATTATAATTATTTTTTTTAATCTTACCAATAGTTTAGGGAGGATATGAACTTATTGATGCGTTTAAAAGGCAAAAAGTAAAATTATCTTTGGACAAAAATTATGGTATACAAAAATAAAAATAGAGAAAAAAAGAAATTATCAACTTCGGAAAAGACAGACCTCTAATGATTTTATTTAAGTAGAATTTGATCTCTTAATCTTTAATAATAAAAGAGTTTTAAAAATATTCAATTTTATTTATTTATTCACAAACTTCATATGTCTAAGAAAGATTACATCGTACTAGACCGCTATCCTACAAAATAATAATTATTTTTTATTGAACATTCTATTAATGAGAAGGGAGAACAGCTGTCATATCACAAAGAGCCGAAGAAAGTACAACTCGGCATAATTACTTTTTACAAATTTTTAATGCGTCATGAAAATCTCTAATTTCAGTTGGAACCCAAAACACCGCACTTGACAACGACGTTTACCGGATGAGAAGCGACAATCACGTCTTCACCTTACTTCCACTGTAAATCTAGCCGAAAAATACCCATAACTCCTACTGTGAGGAGAGAAAAGACCCACAAGACCGATGGGAAAATAGCCCTCCTACAAGGGGAATGTTTAGAGGACATAAAAAATACTTGAAAAAAAAAAAGCAGAATTAAATAAGAGATATAGATCAAAGCATAACAAAATTACTAAAAGAAGACGAGCAAAACATCATCCCGAGTGAGAGGACGAAATACCACCAGAATTCAGAGTACTACCCTCAATGCAGATCTGGCCGAAGCACCATCTCATAGCCGATCTGGCCAAAAGACTACACCCATAACAAATCTAGTCGCCGGAGCATTTTTCGTTGGCACAGATCTACTTAAAAAGTCTTTGGCCGAAGCACTCTTAACCGTCGTAGTACTCTTGACTCGAGCAACCAAGCCTAAAGCACCCCGAGCCATCGGAGCTGCACTCAAAACCCGCGAATCATCACCCATTACACTCACAAGAAGATACAATTTATTATGGACCAAGAAAAATTACGAGAGTAGAAAGAGGGGAGATAGTGGAACAGAGATAAATGGGTTGAGACGACGGGAGAAGATTCGACTCCTTCTCCTCCGGCCGGCCAGATCTAGGCTAAAAAAAAAAGAGTTTGTAGAGAGAGAATGGGGGAGGATTCCTACAAAATAATTAAAACTAACTTATTTCATTATTTAATCCACTACATTACTCATATAACTACTTAATTTCTAAAAATAATAAAAGAAAAAATATATATAAAAATATATAAATCACGTGTGTAATATTCTAACCACTTAATATCAACCTTGCTCTCAGGTTAAAATACATAAATATTAAAAATTAATCAGGATCCTAAATTGTAAAGAATAAGCTTTTGTTTGGCACCTTGGTTTTAAGTCAATTTTTTGACTTTAAGTTAATTGAAGGCAAATAGTCAAAAAATTTATTTAGTTGAAAAAATAACAATTTTTAAGTTATCAAAAAAGTCAAATAAACTCAATATAAAATTTCATAATTGTCATTCAGGTTAAATGGGTTGGGGTTTGATTATTTAGTTGAAATTTATAAAATTTTATATGTAAAATGGTAAAATTAAAAATTATTATGAAAAACGTTAAAAAAATTTAAAAGCAAATTGGTTAAAATCTAAGAGTTAAAAAATAAAAAAAATTTAACTTTTCAAATTTTAAAATTAAAAAATAAATTTTAAACTGACTTAAAATCGATAGCTAAACTAAAGCTAACTGTAAAACTATTTTTTTCCCTTTGCAAGCCTATCGGGCAGACAATTTGAGCAAGTTTTTTCATGATTCTCTTATAAGTTATGGTTGTGTTTGGCATTATTGGACTGATAGTTTATAAATTTTAATTTAAAATATAAATTATAAATATTTAATAAAAATTTATAATTTAAAATTAAAATTATTAACAAAAAAATTAAAAATTATTAATAATAATTTTACCAAACACTTCTATTGTCCACGTAATAACATTTTCATCGTGTAATTTCAAAAAGGCAATGCTACTCAACTCTCGAACTGTGGAGGGTGATGTGCCTCAATAAATAGTAAGCTGTGTTTTAAAGATAATATTTTTTGAATAAATTTTTATAATTTAATTCGTTTATTATATAAAATTCATTAATTTTATTTAATATGTAAAATTTTATATTCATTCGATATCTGTAAATAAGTGATTGAGTAAAATATCTTAATGTTATTTTATAAATAAATAAATAAAAATTATAATTTTAAAAAATATTATTAAACAAATGTTACTCAATCACTTACCCACAGATATTGGATGAATTTAAATTTAATTTTATTAATTAAACTCGATAAATTTTATATAATAAAAAAATTAAATTATAAAATATTATTCAAAAAACATACCTTTTAAAACACAACACGAGTGTGCTGCCTATCAAATCAGAACCAAAAAATGCAAGTAGACAGATAACAACTTTTTGCTTTCTTCTTCTGTGATGCTCGTGACGCAATCTTTAAAAAGCAGCTTCTTTTTATATTTCATATATACAAATAATATGGTAATATGAATCCCGTGGGATTGAGTTATTTCGTTGAAAAAAAATTATACTAAGATTTTTTAATTTATAAATTATTTAAAATTAAAAATAATAAAATTAAAAAAATATATGTACCAAAAATTTTACATACTAAATTTTAAAATAATTTTATTATTTTCTAAAAAATAATAAAAATGCAAGAGTGCTTGTACATGAAAAAGTTTTCATGCCATCCATCTATGAGAAATTTCTTATCATATTAGGAAAAAAAACATACCAAAAAATTTCTCATTTATAAGTTATTTATTTAATTTAAAATTAAAAATTAAAAAATTAAAAAAATTATACATAAAAAGTTTCTCATATTATGTATAACAAGTTTTTCATACATAAAAAAAATATATTGAGAAAATTTTAAATAATAAGTTACTTATTTCATTTAAAACTAAAGCTGACGAAATTTTAAAAAACTATGCATGATAAGTTTTTTATACATTAAAAAAAATTATATTGAGAAATTTCTAAATCATAAGTTATTTATTTCATTTAAAATTAATACTGATAAAATTATAAAAAAATATGTATGATAAGTTTTTCATACTATGTACGAAAAGTTTCTCATACATGGAAAAAATTATACCGAAAAATTTCTCATTTATAAGTTACTCATTTTATTTAAAATTAAAAATAACAAATTTAAAAAAAATATGTATAAGAAGTATCATATACTATGATGAGAAGTTTGTCATACTAGATTTTGAAATAATTTTTATTTTATTTTTTAAAAATAACAAAAATATTAATGTAATTGATTTTTTTCAATACATAAGTGTTCATACTTAAAAATTTCTGATGCTTTGCACAATGTATGAGAATCTTCTCATACTATATATTTCAAGAAATTATTTGGTTATTGTACTTAAAAACATACATGGGAAAATATGAGATTTTTTTTTCATACACCACTATATTGAAAAGAATTTATTTTGAGAAATTTTTCATTCATATTTATTTACTCAAAATTAATAACAACAAAACTAGAAAAAAATTATACTTTGCAATAAGTTAAGAAAAATTTCGCATCTCTAATAGAATTAAATTAAGAGATTTTTCATATCAATTAGTATAATTTTATTAAATTAAATTTTAAAACAAATCTTATTTTTTTAAATAATAATAAAATTATCGATGTAATTTATTTATTTTTTTTTTCATTGTTTGGTATTATATTTTTTTAAACTACTCTTATTAAGACAAGTTTGACAAATACAAAAATTTAACTAAATTTTTTAAAAAAAATTCAAAAAACTAAAAAATAAGTCAACAAATTAAATATTATGTTATTTATTTTCGTTTTTATTGAATTTTTTCAATTTTTGAGAAACAAAATTAGTTTTTTTTAATTCTTAAAAGTAAGAAATAAATCAACAAAAAGATTTTTTTTTAAAATATTGAAGGACCGAACAAATTAGCCCAAACAAGCCTAGTTTGATCTTTATCCATAGAGTAATCCGAATAACGTCTGAGCCGCAAGCCGCGAGCCTCAACTCATAGATAGCTACAGATATTTCAAGCATAGGAAGAACACCGGTAAGTTTGATAATATTTACAGTTTTTTATTTTTTATTTATAAAAAATAAAAATTATATTTTTATTTATTTTTATTAAAAATAAAAATAAAAATATGTAAATATTTAAAAAGTGGTAGTTAGAGGTTACAGATAAATACAATGATCGGATGTCGTGGTCGAAGGTGTTATTCGTTGATGATAGCAAGTAGCAATGGTTGTCGAAAGTGGTGATCGAAGGTGATGGCCGGATGGTGGTGGTCGGAGGTAGTGATCAAAGATGATAACAAGAGACGATGGTCGGATAGAGTGGCCGAATGTAATGATCGAAAGCGGTAGTCGGATGTAATAGCAAGAAGTAATGAAAAAAAATACAATCAAAACTTGTTTACAAAATAAGTGAAAATACATTTTTTTTATTTTTAAAAATTTTATAAATTTTAAAAACTGTTTACAGTTTTTTAAAAATAAAAATAATTACCAAACATATTTTTATTTACAGTTTACGAAAAAATAAAAAATAAAAATAAAAAATAAAAAATATAAATATTACCAAACAGCACCTTAGCTTTTTCGTTTCAGAAAAAGTAACCCACCCTATTTTTTTTAATTGATTGGACTATGGACAATCCCTATTACTTTATCTTCGTCCATAATAAAATCCCAATTGTTCTCCTTTATCATCTCTTCACCAAAATCTTGTTTTTAATTATAATATTAATCTCGTATAGAGATTCAATGACACCGCTTGATAGGCACGAACATTTTCAAGACTAGCATCTTCATCTTTCTTTTTTTTTTTAATAAATTTTTATGCATTGAAAGCAATACATCTTATTATCAAGTCATTGCTAAAAATCAACGATTCTAATATTAATTAATATAAATTTTTTTGTGATTAAAAATAATAATTTTTCTCGTTCAGTTCAGATCTCGTACGTTACTGCCCTATTTTGTATAAATTTTTTCTACCCTAATAATAAATAGTGTGGGAATAATATTTGTTTTTTTCGTCCATTTCTTTCGGTCATGCCATTAATTATATAAAATAAATATTTCTTTAATATTAATACATGCATAAATATAATAAGTTCAAAATATTAAGATATTATATTTATTTTTAATTTTTTTTAATTTTTACATTTTGTATTTTTAGTTATTTTGATTTATCAACTATTATTTATTTCTGTATTATATTATTTATAACTTTTATTAATATTGATCTTTTAAATTTTAAAAATTATTCTCAAAATATTTTTCTTATCTATTACTAGTCCGATATTTTTCTATATTCCCGTTCTAATCAAATGAGAGATGTTGATAGAAAATTCATTCCCGCCCTATCTTACCTCGTCCCACCCCATTTTATTGTCATTCTTATTTGTGATACAAAAATAAAATATAAAAAAAAAATTGGCTCACTTCAATATAGACGGACTACAATGATTCTATTCAAATAGAATCATACTTCTTGATCTTCAATGATAAAAAAGATTAATAGTAATAATATATATATATATATATATTAATCATGCGCATAACAAATTAATAAATTATGATCGGTAAAAGAAAGTTTGAGCCCAAGAAATTAGAAGTTTCTGATATGTAATATGTTCTCTTGGAAGCTCAAACAAGTTAAAATCTTGTTTGGCTCTCATAAATTTGTAGGCCTTTTTCTTGTATAAAAAAAAAAAAAGTTGCTTAAAAGATGAGTTGTTTGGGCTCTTATTAGACTCCTTTTGGCTATTTTATACTGCTACAAAAGTGAAAAATAAAATCTACATGTTAACAGCCCAACTACCACCGGCCGAATCATAAATATTGCTTTTAATCATTTATGAAAATGACATCAACTTTGGATTTTTTTGTAGTAATGAAAAATCAAAAAAAGTAAAAAAAATTAACCCAAAAAATTTAAAAAAATTCGTGTAAGATAAAAAAGCAACTTTTAAGGTGTCGGAATTTTAACATCAATTTTCGAATGCAATAAAAAATACATCAATGGTTTCAATTCATACAAAGCAAATAAAGATTACGAATGATAGCAAGAACACAAGAATATACGTGATTCAACAAGTTATCTACGTTCACAAACGAAAATAAATAATTCACTATGAACTATAAAGATTATAAGAAATCTCTCTATCTCTGACCTCAAATTGAGTCTCACTCTACACTCTCTGGTTTATTTTTTAATCTTCTCTCATGTCTGCTACAACTCTTATGACATATTTAATTTATAACATAAAATTTTATAATTTTGGTAGAAGAGTAAACCTTAATAAAAAAGTAAAAACTTAGGCTATTCTTGCCGACTAACAATAAAAGAAATTAAAAAATTAACAATATAATTAGGGAAAAATTAACGAGTCAAAACAATCGGCATTAAAATAAAGTTGGATTAATACACTGTCTCGTGGCGTCTAAATGCCCGTCCAAACATAAATACCTCAAAATTTGAGACACAAAACTCAATACGAGGCTTATGTGGCTTTTTTTGATTTTAATGATTTTTTTTGATACATAACTTTTTTTTAACTTTTGCTAAAACGGCTACTTTTAGATTTATTTTATAATAATAAATCAAAAAAATAAAAAAATTAGTCCAAAAAATTAAAAAATTAAATTAAAAAAAAAACTTAAAAAGCTATTCCATACGGTGCCTAAGACTAAAAATGAGCACTGACTTTTCGTTTCCTCTCCATCAGATTGGGCAAATTGATTTTTTTAATTAAAAAAAGCCAAAAAAAAAACTATTTGTAATTTTAAATAGAGTTATGATAATCATAATAATGAATAATAAAATAATATATTTTAAAAAATAAGGCATACTAATTTCACAAATATTAATATATGTTGTACAAAAATTTATATATCTTTTACCCATTACCCGATTCTTTTAAATAATTTAACTTTTTTATTTATATATTTTTAATATAAAAATAAACTTTTCATGACATTCAAAATAATTAAACTAGCTTTTTAAACCTTCCAAACATGGCTATACATGGCCGAATGTGATCCTAGCAAACTTGGGTTTTTAACAAATTTGTTCCCATATTTATTTAAAAAATATATTTTTTAATTCGTAATCTATTAATTGAATTTATTTAGTCCCTAAACAAACAAATTTGAATATATTAGATCAAATTAATAACAAATGTTGGTCAAATTTGAGATATTTGCTTTTTTATTTTATTTTATTTTTATTTTTAATAAATTATTTTCATCTTTTAATCATAATTGTTTATTTTTTTTAATTCTTCTCATTCAAACAAATCAAATAGGAAAAAATAATTAATCAAAAAGATAAAATAAAAGTCCAGAAAAAACAAAAATAAATTAAAATAAACCAATAAATTATGTTTATGTTGATTTGCTTTTGTTTTCATGATTTCTTTATTATTTGGATAAATTTCTATACTTTCTTCTTATTAAGATAAATTGAAAAAAAAAATTTAAAAATATATGTCAAAAGACATAAAAACAGTACAAAAAACCAAAAATAAATCAAATTCTTCATTATTTGTCCAAATATTAGTCATATTAATAAACAAAAAAAATACTTGCACAACACAAGCAATAATACCATAGTTAACAATATTTTTTGTCTATTAATATAATAATCTTTGGTGATTTAATATTAATAGATTTAAATTAATTTATTTAAGAATTAAATATATGTAATTAAAAGATAATAAATAAAATGAATATATTTTGCATTCTTAAAGAGATAAATGTGTTAAGATTTTTAGTTATTTCAAATAAGTCTTTAACTTAATAAATTTAAATTAATTAAATTAAGAATTAAATAAATTTAATTAATAGACGAAGTGAACAAAATCTACTCGATAAAACAAAATCTATAGATAGATATTCATAAGTCTATGGCCTATTCGGACTAAATTTTAATTATTATTATTTTTTATTTTTTTAATTAAAATTTTTTATTTTTTCAAATATTCTCAATAAAATAAATAAAATAAATAAATAATTTTAATCAAAAATTTTTAAAAATCACTAAATACGAAAATAAATAACATAAAATTTAATTTATTAACTTATTTTTATTTATTTTTATTTTTAAAATTTTTTTATATTTTAATTAAAAAAATCGTTTTTTAAACTTATTTCAATAAAAAAATTAAAATATATATATAATTCTACTAAATAATAAAAAATTATTTAAAATAAAATAAAATAAGCAAATAACAATTATACCAAAAGCTACCTATATCTTCTCCGCCATCGAAGCTAAAATATAGCTGTTGTTAGCGCTGCAATTATTTGCTGATCACGCCATGGAGATTTACAGATTAGCAGTCGTCTCTGTCCTTTTGATCCTAGGGTTTCTATCGAACAACGCCCAATCGTTCCGATTTGATGTCAAATCTGGCGACACCAAGTGCATAGCGGAAGAAATCAAGAGCAATTCGATGACCGTTGGGAAGTACTCCATAGTCAACCCGAACGAAGGACATCCTTTGCCAGAATCTCATAAAATCACCGTTAGGGTATGTTCTATTGTCGGAAAGAAAGGAAGAAGGCAAAGAATGTTCATGTTCTTAAAATTTTCTCAGCTGCCAAACGGAGGAGTTTCAGATTTTGTTTGAATTTTGTGGCTTGCAGATTAAAAATGGGAACATTCAATACTTCATTTTTTATTTCATCAAGTTTGAGTAGGAATTTTGATTAAAAGCTTCATTTGGTACTACAGACTCTTAATTGCTACAAAATTTTCATCAAATCTTTTAAAAATTCTCAGCTTATCCTGAAAACACATTTTAACTATTTTTTATGAAAAAACTAAATACTCGAGCCCTTCATCTTTTAAACATTTTATCATTTTTTTATAAGTCCAAACTTATCCCAAAAGTGATTTTTTTATTTGTTTGATGAAAGATTAAATTTTTCTTTGATTTGGTTTAAGTTTCATGAAAGGGTTGGAAGTTAATTTTAGCTCATTTTTCATTAAATTTATATTTGATGAAAAAAAAAAGGAAGGGTTAGAGATGCCCTCATAAGGTGTTTTTTATTTTATTTTTTATTTTTTTTTAAATTTATCAGTTTGATTACTTGCACATATTTAAAACATATAATCAATTCATTCTTAGCAGTAAAAACATATATCGTTACAAAAATAAAAATTACTCATGTTCTTAACGATAAGAAACATTAATATGTCATTGGTTATTTGATTAAAATTTATGTGCTTAGATTTTTTTCCTTTTGATGGGTTTGTGTTTTGCATTTGAGTTGTTTTGTTAGGTATCGACGGCTGCCCGGAATACTTATCACTATTTGGAAAATGTGGAGTCTGGACAATTTGGCTTTCAGGCAGTGGAGGCCGGGGACTATATGACTTGCTTTTGGGCGGCTGATCACAAGCCGCCGGCAACCATCACCGTTGAGTTTGAGTGGAAATCCGGTGTTGCTGCTAAGGATTGGACCAACGTCGCTAAGAAAGGCTCAATCGACGTTAGTCTCTCCCTGTGTGTGTGTGTGTGTGTGTTTGTTTGTGTTTGTTTGTTGGTGTGTTTTGCTACCTTTTCTTAGTTCTATGGATGTTTGGTTAGTGTTGATTTGACAATGTGTTCTTTGTTGGTGCCAATGAGTTTTGTCACTTTTGTGTTTCACACTTGAATGGGTGGAAAGGATTTTCCAATTTATAGGTTTTTGAGTTAGACTTTGATTATAGCTGGCTTTATAGTTCTTTTTTTTTTTTTTCATTTTTTTATGTGGGGTTTAGAGAAATTTGAGGATTTGTCCTGAAATTTGCATGCAAAAGTGAAATTCTTATAAGTTAAAAACTATGCAAAGATTAACAAAAGAAAAGTACACCATACCAAAGGTATGGACCATTGTTTCAAAGTTACTTCCAATTTACTCCTTTTAAGAGAAAATCAAGAATCCAAATGATCACACACACACACACACACACACATAAACTTTGTAATTGGTACCAGCAATAGATGATTGGTTGATAACCTGTAGAAGTTTGACTGTAAATTCCAACAATCCTTTTTTTGTATTTCGTCCTTAATTTAGATTTTCTTTTTATATTTCAAAGTACATGGAAGAACATCTCATATAGATCCACTTGGGGGTGGGGTGTTGCTGCAGCTCCTAGCTAGTGAGACTACCTAATAAGGGAGCATCTCATCAGCTAGGCCAGCAGTTGGTCTCTTCCTATGAAATCTGTTCAGTTGTGTATGAGGATCTTGACAAACCTAGGTCAGTTTCAGAACAAGCAAGTGCTCGTCCAGCTCGTATTAGTAGATGAAAAGAAAAGGCAGGACATGTCTGTTCCTTCATAAATCAAGCTTACAAATGGGGTTGTAATTTTGTAGCGTGATTCTATTGTGTTTTTATGGAACTAATAGGAACGAGAGCTTACTTCCCTTTTTACCACTAAATCGTGAATCTATTAAATTCTGGGTTTCGAAAATTGTTATCTTGCTGTCCAACTCAATTCTCAACTACTTAACATCATTTTTCTGCTATGGTGGACTAATAGAAACATGGGTTTACTCCAGAAGATTCTAAGGTGTATAGATGGATAATAACATAATTCGTATCTCATAACAGCTGATACTGTCTAATAACTCTCTTGCAGTCCTCATAAAGTTTTGAGTTTTTTTTTGGGGGTGAATTGAAAGTTTTGAGTTTTGTTGTCTCTAAAATATCTGTCTGACCCCGTGGCTGCTTTATTTCTGAAACTTCAACTCAAACCCAATATTTAGCCACAGTAATGCCATGTTTTACGTTATGGCTTGCTTCAATTACATGTGTGCCTGAATGTCCTTGTACATTTGAAATTTTCCTACTTGCTTAGCCCCTGATATTTTTCCTTTGCAGCCCTTTTTATCATTGTGTGGTCATTGTGAATTTCAAAATACTAAAGAAAACAACTCTTATTGATGTGTAGTAACAATTGAGGCATAAGAGGTAAAGAGGAAACTATGGCCTTGCTAGAGCTGGAACCTTTCTATTAGCTGGTACTTATGTGCTCTTTGGTTATGTATAAAAGTATGCATTAAATCGTCTAAACGATGGAACTTGTTGCCTTTGACTTGTAAGGCCCAAACAAAATGGATATTATTCTCCATTCACTTTCTTTTTCTTAGATGGCAAGTGTAAATAATCCTCACTACATGTCAATGGTATATTCTTGCATAAAATTGAGTTTGATATGGTCATTTATTTTGAGGATCCATCTAGATATGCATCTCACAAATGCTTAGTTGAAAAACCATTTTCACTCTAGACGTCAGCATGTTGTAGATTATTGAAGTATACGCGCAGTCCAAACCACAACCAAAATTGACTAGTCATAATGTTTTCAATTCCCCACATTGAGGAATGAAACTAACACTTGCACTGCTAGCTCTCTCCTACCCATTAGTTGAACTTATTTTTTTATTTTTGCAAATAATAAATTTTCATTCAGAAATATGGTACAAGGGAATTCAACCCATCAAATGGCTCCTTTGTAGGTCCATAAGCATAAAACAACTCTACAAAGTCCAAGGATTGGTGAATAGAGGTTGATCTTCAACTCCCAACTCCCACTATACAAAAATGCAACAAAAGAACTTTTAAGCCTGTTCAAAGGAGTTATTATTTTATCAACAGACCTCCATTTTCTCCCCCTCCAACTGATCCATATAGTGCACAATGGAATCAATTGGTGCCTTTTCCTCCTCCTCTTCCCCACTGGAGCCGCTCACCAACTATAAAGCAACTCAACCACTCACGCAGGCAACATCTACTTCACCTTAAACCATGAAAGAACCAAAGTCCAAAGCTCTCTTGCAACTTGGATGATTCATTGATTCACCCACTTGCTTACACATGAATGATGAACACCAATTCACAATCAAGTGCCTTCTTCATGTATAATATTTAATTTTTTTTAGAAAATAAAATAAAAAAACAACCTTAGGGGTATCCTTGGGACCCCTAAGTAGCTCTCTACAGGAAGAATGACTTATACCGACCGATTAATGCTTGATTGAATGGTTTGACTTGAAAACACCTGATGCTAGTGATACCCACAAACTTATTTCAGTGCCATTTGATACTCTTCCAAGGGAAAACACCATGAGACATAGATACCTCTAAAGAGGCTTACGTCCTTCAACCACACCCATTTATTGTAGAAACCACACTTCTCCACCATATGCCCCCTCTTGCTTACAAACCACAATCACTTTCCGATTAAAGCCTAATCTATTTTACATGGACGTGGCCAGTTTTTGGCAGAGTACATGCTTCGACACGTGTATAGATACCGATATTGTCGGGTGTGGCTAGACAACATCTACTTATGTTCATCGAAAGTCTATCTCCAACTGAATCAATATCTTCTCCATTCTTGATGTTGTGCCGCTAACAGGGCCTACCTATTCTCCTAATGCAATTCAGGTTTTTAGGGGCATGACATTCAATGTATCTCAATATATGCTCCTCTCTTTTCCCCCGAGATGGAAGGTATTCTCTATTACAAGTGCGAGTGCCAGAAATTCGCAAGGTGATTCTAAGTAATTGTTGTTGTTCGTTGTTTGGAAGATCTACTTTGTTAGGATTGGAGAATTGTTGTGATTAAGTGGGGAAGCACACCAAACTACCATTGAACAAAGAAAAGTAAGCCTATTAAGAAGACAAGCTCCACGCTTAAGCTTAAGCTTAAGCTTTAAATCCAGAATGGGACATCAGTGGTTCGCCGACAAGCTCGTTCAGATTTTGGACGCAGTACATTAGAATCTTAAAACATCACCACGAACACTAATGCGAGTCTGTCTGTGGTGCGATAAGGCACCACCACTTAAGGAGTTCAATGGAATAACCCATAAACCAATCTAGCCGGAGCCCGTAAAGCTAGTCTAAAGTATATTCAGGATCAGGGCAGAGGGTGGGTGTAGTAGATTTGATCGCCCTCTGCTCGTAGGAATCCAGGGCACTGCCCAGAAGCGTCACGGACGAACCTAATTGTTTCGCAGTTACACGCACCAACTCAACTAGTTACGACCAATATAAGGGCCTTTATAAAAAGGCACTCATCAGTCAACTCGGTCCCTTTCCTATGCCGCTTTGCGGCCTATTAAGTGAACACCATATGCGTGGCTTATAGTTATCATGTACAATAAAATTATTAAAAATGAAAATAAATGCCTAATGTGAGAATTTATTTGTATAAACCAACAAATGCCTAAATAAGCTGAAACATTGTCTTGTGAGTTACTATTCGATTCATTTCTTCGTTCAGTGCATAGTTTTTGTTGTATCCACTCACCTATATCTAAAATTTGGATAATTTTTAACCGAGTCCGAATATCCTTAGTTTGTTTCATGTATCTGATCTCTAAATACACCCCCGCACTCGACACTCATTCTCGAGTCCGTGTAACATAGAGTCTAATTAAAGAACAATAATCTCCAAACACTCGAATCCTTTTATCTAACAGGGCACAAAATAAATTCTCAATTTACTAGAGGATACTTAAATTATTCCTCTTCCATAAGAAATCACTTCAAAACATTTCCAACCTCTTAGCAACAAAGGAACAAATGGCGAACAAGAATATAAAATAGGTGGGTGGACTTGATAAAGCGCTTTTGATGAAAATGAGTTATTGCCACACCAATGGCATGGTGGTGGCTTTCATTTCACTACCACATTTGTTTTAGCGAGTATAATGGACTCTTGTAGCCTTGACAGTCCCTCTCACCATTGGGAAAAAAGGGTAAGAATTCCGTGCCCTATACATGTAACTTTTTATGGTTGAGCTGTAAAAAATGACATAGTAGTGTAGACAAAGACGATAGCTTCACTAGTACTCTACATACCAAGTACTAATACTGCCTTTTTTTTTGTTAAATTCAAGTTGTTAGCCATTCATTAGCTCTGACTGTTTTGCATTATATCAAAGTAGATTAAAACATCATGAAACTTACTTCATAATCTTCTAAGGTTGTCAGCTTTGAACAATTTTAAGTCAGGATGTTTGAGTATTAATAGGATCTCGTCTATTTCTGTGTTTCCTATAACAGTGTGTTATGTGTCGGCAATTTTTAACTTTCTAGGCTTCACTTTACTAATTCTCGGCTCGTAATTTGGTAATTATAATTTTTTTTATTCACGTTAGCGATGCAAGTATTTTCCCAATTGATTGCATAAATGCATAGGAATTATATCTACAAACCAACGACTACATAGGTATGGATCCTTGTACTATTGTATTGATGTTGGTCCTATGATTGTTCCTTTACTAACCCCACTTGTAGACTTTGTTATATTGGATCCCCCATACTATCCCTTTATCCCAAAACTTCGGTTAGCGAAGAAAAATAGGATAAATAGAAATAAAAATGAGGTGATTGATACAAATGAAAACCCTTATTACCCTACGAGGCAAGTATCATCTACTTACGATTATAACTAGTAGCATTATTCTTAGATGCGGGGTTAGTACAATAGGTAGGAGGGGAATAGGGGAATGGCATGTTGCGGATCGTGATGCTGAGAGTCACCTGGGTATTATTCACAACAAGAGAGTTTTCCCATCCACAGGCCTACTCCTTGGTCTCTAGATCATCAAGGATCCTTACATTGGGTCCTTAAAGATTACGAGCTTTTTAAAATGTACACTGTTATACTTCTTTTTATGAAATGATTGTACTTCATGATCCTATAGCCTATCTTCTTCGTAATAATTTAGTTCATGTGTATTGCTTTGACCTCTAAATCAATTCATGTGCTTATGGCCCATGTTCTCCACTATAATGTAATTCATGTGTAAGGTTACTACTTTGTCCTAAATAGCAGTAGTTAGTAGGGACTAGAAAATATTACACCAATTTGCTGTTTAGCTTTGGAAGTATTCTTCTACTTGTGTTATATTGCCCGTGTTAAAACAAAAATGAGATATTGCTTCTAGTTTTTGTAATCTGATGTCCTGATCATGCCCAGTTGTTTATTATTGCTTATATTGCAGGAACTATTTTTCTTAGTATTACATCTCAGTACCCCCCATAGTGGTTGTGTGGTTATTACACAATGATGTTTGCCTTGGAATACAGAAATGAAGAAAGCTAATAAACAAATTCCCCTTGTGTAGGCTCAATTTTTGAAACAAATAAATGCATGTGATTTGCAACTGGACTCATTCCTTGGTGCTGTTTACGATATTCCAAACTTTACACAACCTTGAACAGTGGTTTATTCTGGATTCCAGATGCAATAGCCAAAGTGTTTGGGTGATCAGATATATTAGCACTAAACCTTTTTCTATGTGTTTTTGTCCAATTTAGTTTAACTATATCATTCTTTATCATTCTTCTTTTCTTTTTGTAACAGGCGATGGAATTAGAGCTGAAGAAATTGTATGAAACTGTATCATCTATTCATCATGAGATGTTTTATCTCCGTGAAAGGCAAGTAAAAATACTTTTTCCTCAATAATTCCTGACATTTCTCTGTAGGGATTGCTGTTAATATATTACTAGCAATTGTCTCTCTTACATTTGCACATGCTTGTTGCAGGGAAGAAGAAATGCAGGAACTTAACAGAACAACCAATTCCAGAATGACCTGGCTGAGTTTTCTGTCGCTTTTTGTTTGCTTGTCAGTGGCAGGTTTGCAACTATGGCACTTGAAGACCTTTTTTGAAAAGAAAAAGATTATATAAGTCTAGACCAAACTTCTTTTATAGTTTTCATTATGTAGAGTTTTGGATCAGCAACATTAAAGAAACAAAAATTTCTTATGTCAATGTTGGGCAACTGAGTTACAAATAATTAAGAATGCCCAAATAACATTATCATGTGTCAGCTAAATTACCTAATGTGGGTGTACTTGTACACATGTTTTGCATACCATCTATTAAACTAGGATGCCATTTTAGTCTTTGGTTTGGTTTTTCACCTACATATTGTTAAAAATGCCCTTTTCCCTAGAATAATGACCAGAATTTCAAGCGGGACGGTTCTTAGAATAACCCTTTCCTCCATGTTACTTGCATTTTCTACTTGCGCTAATTATGCGTGATTCTAGTTTTTGGTGAGTTTTTGGTGAAAGGAAAATCTCCATGGTTCTCTACTGTCTTTGGAGAAAATAGATATAAAGGGAGGGGTTGTGCTCCACCCACTCTCTTTGGATTCAAAAAGAGAGAAATGTGAAGAGTGAGGGGATTCCTTCTCTCTTTATTCCATCTGTGCTTTTCTTACAGTAAGTGAAAAGAAATGGAGGGAGAAGAATTGGGAATAAGCAATTGCCCTTATCTCTTAACAAGTAATTTCTTATTTTGAACAACATGCCATTATAAAATTTTCTGGGGTTTTTTTTTCTTTCCTAACTTGTAAGTGGTTAATCATTTATTTGGCCTTCTTTCCCCTTAGCTTAGCTTTTTTAAAGTTGGTTGAATTGCGCATAAAATTATTTTATTTTATTTTTGCTTTTTGTTCAAACTGAACAATATTGTCCTTCTTTATCGTTGACTATAACAATCATATATAATTGACATTGGCAATAAATAAATTATCAAGCTACGAGAATTTGAATACAGTATTCTAAAAATTAGTACTTTGATTTAACTTTTTTGAGTTTTTAATTTTTTTGCCAAATAAGCCATGTTGGTTTCTTTTTTCATTTTTCATTTTTTTCTGTGCATTTTTTAGCCAAAAAATAAAAAAAAAAACTGAATTACCAATCAAGCTCTTGTTGGATGTGGTTTATATTTTGGATATAACCCATTTCATTGAACCGGTTTCCATACATACATTTAGTTCAGCTTGGCACTCAGGAATCCAAAGCAAAATCAAGCTTCTCATAGATGGATGAAGGCACGCAATGCTCCTCAACTAGGGGTTGTACATGCCTGCTTTTTGAAGAGGGGTAAGAAATGGAAAGGGCAAAGGTTGCTAAAGAAATCTTAAAGCAAAACCAAGGTGGCTAGGCTGCAGTTGAGTCCCAGGATATTAGGATAATTTCCCCCCCTTTTTTTGTCCTTTCATCTCCCCAATGGCATATAATTGAAATTCACAAATCACTGTTAGCAAGGGAAAAAAAATGCAGAAATGAAATCAAGATTGAACAGAAATAGAGTCGGCAATTAGTAAATATCTCAATACAGTAGAACTCACATTAACCACATGCCCTAAAATCCTCAAATCCCTTGGAACTCATAATATTCCAAAAGATAAACAGATTCAGTTCTTACAACAGAGAGAAAAGAAATTTTAAGGAAGATAGCGGCTCGGAGTACTTTCTTCTGTGTATGAGGAACTTTCTTCTGTGTATGAGGAGAGCTTGTCCAGGTTTATTGGCACTCACTTGAAACCATATAACTAGAGAGAGTGGGGAGGGGGAGATTCTGATCAACAGAGGAACAATTTTTAAAATTTTGATTTGGTACGTACACTTACCCACTTGAGTGTATCCACAACCCCATCCGGCACAATCAGATATAGGGGCACCGGGGGAGAAATTTATTGTCCCAATCTCTGAAACTATGGTTGTAAATTTATTGTCCCAATCTCTGAAACTATGGTTGTGCTCTATTCTGTCACGAAGTAAAGATGTTCCAATGATGATCTGATGATATAGTTTCTTTAATCTTTTCGAGCCTCTTGAGAATTTCCAAGAAAGAGGGTCTTTCGTTCATGTCTGCAGCCCAGCACTGCTCTGTTAACCTAAAAGGTTCAACCAAACAATAGAAATTAGCAACCCAACATCTAGGTCTTATAATTCACATTGGAACACAACTGTTAAAGAATGTGATAAAGCAAAGAAAAATAAGTGATAACTAGCACGGGAGATGGCACACGAGGCAAATGATGCACCGGGGCTCAACATGATGTCCATACATGAGGAGATGCTTGAGCATATGGTGTACCCTGATGTTGAGTGCAACTAGATGAAGTGGTAAGACAATATTAAGAGCTAATTACAACTGTAGTTCACGTGTCAAGATAAAAAAGATCTCAGAAAATCAAAGAATATGTAACTCAACTTAGTAAAGCCTAAATTATAGTTAGTTTGACTGCATTAATCATTTTTACCACCATTCAACACCCTTTTCTGGAAATGCTGGGTTGTCTATATCATCCTCAAAGATGGCTTCGATTCAGTATGTCCACTAATAACATAAAATGTGTGAAGTGGAAATGATGATGCACAGATGGACAGGTAAGAAAGGAAAGGATGTAGTGTACACTCTACATGCACAGCATTGGTGAGAAGTTAAGCACTAATTGAGGCCAAGAAGAAAGACAGTTAGTTAATATGACTTTATAAGCTAATTGAATCCGTTCACTCCAAAACATAAAAGATAAAAAAGGAGGGAAAATCAAAGGAAAAGGGAAGGTTTTATCATTGATATCAAATATCATCTAACTGGAAACCACCAATTGCACCGACAATTTGGCAAATTAGCAAGTATCGCCAAGGACATAAGCAACCAAAAGAATGTGAGAGGTGGCCATTAGAAAGGCATAATGAGCCACTTTTGTCTCTATCCATACGGAATAAACTTCTGTCGACCCTATAAGGAAAAAGAAAAATTGAGTAGTACATTGTTTGTCCAAACCGGCGATTGACAACAAGAAAAATTGTCAAGATTAGGCAAATCATGGTGAGGAAAGCTGTTTTCTTACATTTTCCTCTATGGTCTCCCATTTTCCAGTACTTTTTTCACCCTTTCTTTCAAACTACAACCCATAGTTGGCACAAAACAAAAGTGAGGGCAAGAGAGGGTGCCGGTGTAATATACTTCCGCTGCCACTTGCCACCACTCGCTACCTCCCCCCACCATTTTCTTGCCACTCCTCACCACCTTCGACCACCCCACCACTCACCGCTACCACCACAGGCACCTCCTCCCGCTTCTTCCCTACCAGCCATAACCATCTCCAGCCCTTTGCCATCACTCATGACCACCCCTACCCCTTCCCCACTGCTTGCCACCACGCCTCACCCACTTTCTCATCATCCATGGTCTCCCCAACCATATCCTACTGCCCAGATGACTGTCACTCCTTCCCTACCACTGCAGTGCCCTCCTCCTGCAGCGCTTGGTTTTAGATAACAGACTTCTCCAATATTCAACAGATTCACAAGAAGTTGTCTTACACATATAGAAACTCACAATCTGTGGCTGCGGCCATGCTTATTGTTGTGTATTCCTCATCCCCCTACCACTGTGCTTATTACCCATCCTTCTCTACAACTGTGCGTTTTGATGGGTAACCCAAATCCCTCCTTGAGCAACCTCCTTCCCATTTTTCCTTTTCTCCTTTTCTCTCTCTGAAGTCTGAAATCTCTCATTAAACTTCAAAAAAATAAAAAATAGAAAAAATATAAGAACAAAATAAAGAGTGTGGGGGGTAAGTCGACATGATTATCCAAAAGGAGAACAATAATAAATTTATCCCTCTTCAGTTAGGATTATATGAAATAGATGTACAAATGGTTTGGATTGATATCAACTTAAATGTGCAAGGTTTAGTTTGAAAAATATGGTTTACTTTGTTATTGGGGTAAAACCCTGGGGTCATTTTTTGTAGTTTTCCCAATATTTCATACGATTTTTCTCAAATTCAGATAAATAAAAAATAATACTTGTAAATTAGCAGAAATCATGGTGCAGCGAAGAAGTGGGATATCTTCTGTTTTGAAATTTTAAGCCATATTGTCCCAATGTTGGGAGGAATTTAAAGGGATTTAGAAGCTGAAAGGTAGAAGCTGGATTCCTAGGTTCTTGGATATAGCAGCAAAGACAATCTTCTAAAAAAATTACCCTCTTTGGTTTTAAATCATGCCACTAAAGGAAATTTTGGGACACTGGAAACGGCCTTCAAACTTCTTCCTTCGTATGTATCAGCAAGTATTCACAAGGAATAGAGATTTCCAATTGAACAAATTCAGTTTAATTAATGGTGCATTCACATTGCATGGTCATAAATTTTTTTTTTTTTTTTGAAGACTACAAGAATTGGAGTTGACTTACTCCCTCAATTCAGAAATGTAACCTTTTGCCCTGAACACGGGCCTTTGTCCGTCTGCCACACATTTTGCTGCTTCATAAGGTTCATAGTTTGACAATGGTGGGTCACCTTCAAGCATCTGCACCAGTTAATATTATCATCAACTTAATCTTGTTTCCACGGGTTTACATTACGTTTGCAATATACATGGAAACCAAAATTACCTCATATAGTATCATTGCAAAAGAGAAAACGTCAACCTTCTTATCATACTTCCTGTGCTTGAAAACTTCAGGAGCCATATACCGATCTTTTGTTTTATACCATGAACAAGAAGAAACTTTTTGTTAGGAAGTTTCTATGCCACTTAAAACACAAACGTATATACACACGCACACATGAATGCACTCACAACTTCCCGTCTCGCCAGTCATTTTGTATACATCATGAGAATTTTGTACCCTGATGAGCTTGCTTAGTCCAAAGTCCCCAACTTTTAAATGGTCTGCATTTGAGTTGACTAGAAGAACATTCCTGAAATAATCGCCCCATTCTGCTGTCACAGACTGAAATAGCCACCCAAACCGAAGAGAAACAGAGATAGTAATCTCTGCATCTGCACCTAGATAAGATTCTATTGCTAAATTTATGGCATTGATGGAAGGCATGAAAGTAGTAGTTCATGAAGTCAATGCGCCATGCAGATCTGGCGGGAAAAAAAAAAACTAACCTTGGCTTTAGGTCCCTGTGAATTATAACATTTGGCTCGTTATGAAGATAAGCCATGCCTCTGAGCACATAAAATTACAAAACATAGATTAGTATGGAATCTGAATTCAGTAAAGCTGCACTTGGAAGCTGACAAGATTTAGAAGTCTGCCTTGCATTTTCTAATGGCAGTTGACAAGAAAGAACAACATTAATCACCTGGCAATTTCTAATGCAAGGTTGATAGCTGTTGATGTACTAAGTGCACCATTTCCCTTGAGATATTGATGAAGGTCGCCCTATAACAAGACTTTCATGAATGCCCTAATTTAGCAATGAAAAATTAGTTTTATGAGAAAGTGCTTCAAAACAAAATTGTGTGTTCATTTACCCCGCGAAGGTACTCAGTAATTAACATTAGAGGTTTTCTTTCAGTTACAGCTCCAAGAAATTGCACTATATTAGGATGGCGAAGCTTCACTAGCAAATTGACCTCGTGCCTGAAGTCCTGACTAAATCAAAGAAACAAAAGATACTAAATCATTTCAAAGAGATAAAAGATAACTGTGGTGCTGTGGTGCATGAGGTTATAAAATAAACAGCAATGCTATGAACTCATAAACAAAACCTAAAAATTTATTCAGAAAGTAATTTGAATGGTTAAGATTCATATTTAATAGGATGTGAAACACACTTCAAGTCAATCTTAACCATCAAAATTACTTTCTAGATAAGTTTTTGGGTTTTGCTTATGGGTTTATAGTATTGCTGTAAAATAAAATATAACTTGACAGCAATTAATTGATCTATTGTTAAGAGGGCCATGAAACCATATACCTATCTGTCAGAGAGAGAGAGAGAGAGAGAGAACTTAAATGCAAGCATAATCTCTTTGAAACAATTCTTGATGTATATATTAAAACAAGCAGATGACCATTTTGAAACAATTAAAAAATCGGCTGTGTAGCTCTGGTTCAGATCCCAATTCCAATTATCATATTTCAGCAAATAAGGTACACCAACTATTTTGATGATTCAAATTAAGATAACAAACTATCAACCCAACTCCTTTAGCTCATGCAGTTATAGATAAATCATTAGGAAACAATTAAAAGATTCAAATCCAGTGATAAGTAATTGAGAAAAAGATAATGGAATTTACATCACCAATCTATCGTCTGAAAGATTTGGAAGAATGCGTTTGACAGCTACTGTTGTTCCGCGCCAACATGCTTTTAAAATCTCACCAAAAGATCCCTACTAGCATCAGAACCATCCAGTAAGAGTGGATCATCCAGATAAAAACTTAAAGTATGCTAATAGCTCTAATCCTGAGTTTTTGACAGGCAAAGTGTAAATGCCATTCAAAGAACTACGTGCTTCAAACTTAACAAGAGAGAATGCAAACCCAACGTGCATGCAGCATTAGAAAAGACAGAAAATTGGCAATGGTCGGTAACATGAAGTTTCTCCAATGTGTAAAGTTGGAAAGTTTTCTATGGAACCAAATTTCTTTCTTACCCTTTTGGCCATGTCACCATCAAGCAATTAACCCAATTTCCCGTGTTTTTTTATTTGACATAATTTAGGGGACTTAATTCAAATACTTAGATAATTGTGGAATTTCTAGCCCCTTAAAGAAACAACCATCCAGATAATTACTTGAAAAAATAAGTTAATTAGGAAACTGAAAATGGACAGGGCTTCAAAAGGGAATCACCAAACTGGTGTTCTCCTTCCATATACTAGTAATGATGATATCTAGTAACAAGTAAAATGAAGAATCAGTTAACTACATAAAAAAAAATGGAAAAATAGAGAGTGAATTTGCAATTTTATTGGCCCAAAACACCACCGCAACCTACAAGGAAAACACAACTTCGTGGGTAATCCGGCATCTTCAAGTCCAGCATATATTATTTATATTTCCAAAACTCATGGATCAAGGATCTTCTCAATATTTCAACTTCTGTTGGTCTGCAACTAAATTCATTACAATGCCTTTCTGAAATAACCGTTTGACATAAGGTTCCTCAGACAATAGGTATCACCTTTAATGTGATCAAAGAGCACAAACTTCAATTACTGCAAGAGAGAGAGAGAGAGAGAGAGAGAGAGAACCACTACAACAAAAAGATCATTAAACCACATATAAGACTATAAGAGACTTAAGAGGCCTAACGTCCATTTGCTGGAGTTTTTGTAACGAAAAAGGACTAGAGCTTGACATGTCCAATAACTTAAAAACACACCTCACACTACAACAAAATGCATCAACTGCGACAAATACTTTTATAGCTAAAGCTTAATAATTCATCGCGAACATTCGTCGCAATTAATTGTCACTGATTCTGCTCTTTCTTGTAATGCGATCAGCTACCTATAGAACTAGCTATCTACAAAGAAGTAATCCATAATGAAGCCTGATACGATAAAGTTCCAATATGCATATCTGGAAGGACAAAATCACCATACTAAAATTGATCCCATCATCAAATAAGGAAAATTCAAAGTCAGATTTATTCCCCATAGCAAATTTTCCAGCTATACTCGCATTACTGCTAGCTATGAGAAGCAAATAAGATATTTTTCTATTAGTTATATGTATGAATCCATTGTAATCACTAAGATATTTACCACACTGCATATAAATCTCCTTCCACTGGTAGCAACCTAAGCTTGTATTTTCATATTCACATTCAAAAACCCATCAGCGTAACAGCAGTAATTATGCAAATGAAACATTACCTTCCCAATAATATTTGAATTTGAGAAATCCAGCTCATAAGGGTCAATCTCCCAATCACACTTATTTGGTAGAGGAGGTGGAACAGGCTTTGGTTCAAAATGGCTTCCATTTTGGCCCTGGAGCATAATCTAAGACATTAGAAACCCAACTAGAGCACGTACTCCAATAATCAAGAGGGTGTATTAGCATCTTCATGAAGTAATGTATAGTATAATACAAGATAGCATCAAAAGTCAGAAACTAAGCACTGGAGAAATATGTCTAATATATGGGCGTATATGAATAATTGAAGTCAGTCACTGTATTTTGATTAATTTCGGAGTATATTTCAGTCTCATGGACAACTTCCAAGAGATAATGCACTTTGGTTCACTGGCAACACCACTTCACATTCCACAAATATAGAGAATTTAGTTTGTATAATTTTTATCTTCGTCTTAAGTGCCCATAGGAAATCATGTTATTCCTACTTGAAAAACTGCTGCTCCTAAATGTTTCCACTGGCTGATACTGCGCAAAAGCTGTAGTTGAGAGCGCCAAAATTACCTCTTGTAACACTTCCAAAACTGAGGTCACAAGACATATATTAACTGGTAACAATCCCAACAACACAGCCTAGTCTAACACATTAAATTATTCCACGTTTAACATTAAATCTAGAAGCCAACTTTTCTCACCACGTCCATCCCGTCCACAGCCGTACCAACCTTATCAAGTACAGTAAATGGGTAAAAAAAGAAAATAAGAACGAAACAATAGGAAATTCATATCTGAAGAAGAACAATATGGCAATGATGAAAATTAAACTAAATTCTCAAAACAAAACATAAGCAGGATGCCACAAAGCATAAAGTAAAGATAGATGTTAAAAAGAATTCCATTTTTTTGAAAAACAACAATAATAAAATGAGTACTGAGTACAAGGGAAAGCACTGAACTTACGTAGGACAGACCACCATATGACTTTAACAACTCAATCATAGCAGATTTTTTAGCTCCTTCTGCATCAGCTAAAGGCTGTCACATATTACAAAATTCAGATAGCAAATTTGCCTGTGTAATTGCAGATAACAAAGCTAGATGAAAACTGTAGAATGAATTTGAAACAGACTTGTACAAAAAATTTAAAAAATCATAATGGGTAATGCAAGAAGACTGAGCATTGCATGGAAAATTTGAAGTTGATCCTAATGAGCTCACAATGTTATTCGTGTAATGAAGCCGCAGAGTGGCAATGATTCAATGAAGAATATCAGATAGACAACTAACAAGTAAGTTTAACTTCGTGTTTTGTCTGGAAATAAAGAAAGGCGTATCAGCAAATTCTTCAGACAGTTAAATATATAGCAAGAAGTGCTTCCTTAAAAGATCCAACCTGGATTAAGAAAAACCCTGCATTACCTACAAGTCCATGGAAACAAAATACAGCTTCTGATTTTTGTGCAATTGAGCGAACACTAAAAAGCTCTACTAATATTTAATCGAACCAGTTATTTCTTTGTAGCTGAATCTAGGGAGTGGCCAACTTATAAACTGAATTAGGATAACTTGCTACGTTGTTGAATACGAAAGAAAAAAACTACGATCAGTGTCAATAGAGTGATATGTTACAATCATATCTCACATCGATTAAATAAAGAAATTTTCATATATATATATATCGACCGTCCCTCCCTAATAAACTGATTCAAAACTTATATCACCGTGTTCTTCCAACGATCTTGGGCGTTGACATCAGCTCCGTACTCAATCAAACACTTGACGACATCGATCCACCCATGGAGCGAGGCCACGTGCAGCGGAGTACGGCTATCGTAATCCCTGGCGTGGACCAGAGACCGATCCTCCTCCAACAACTTCCGGACCGACGCGGCGTCGTTCTGGTGGGCGTGCCACAGTATCAGCAACGTCCTGTTCACCCTCGCCTTCTCCTTCTTCTTCTCCGCCGCCGTCGTCCCCGACGGCGACGGCTCTCCGGCGCCTCTGGGCGAAAGCCCCGAGCTCTCTTCGCCGCCGCCACTCATTGCAATTTGGTTGAACGGATGGGATCGGATGCTGGGGCGAAGATCTCGTTTCTGATGGCTCGATTGTTCTGTATGTTCAGATTCAGAGAATCAGAGTTCATCTTCTGATGAATTGATTGTTATTTATATTCAGATTCAGAGGATGGGAGTTCATCTCAGTGGTTTCTTGGTGCGCCAGAGAGACGCCCAATGTGGGAAAATGGGCGTTATTCTGTTGAAACTTCTTCAACAGAATTTTGGATTCTTAACTCTGTGGGTCGTAATACCTGGTACGCATAATGATTGATTTATGAATTAATAATAATAAAATATATAATTTTATTTGATAAATAATTTTATAAAATTAAGAATTTACTTGACAACCATTTTAAAATTTTATTTTTTTTATATTTTTAACTAAAGAGTTAAATTTAATTTTTTAATAATTTAACTTTTAAATTAATTTTTTTAAAATTAATTATTTAGATAAAAAGTTAATTTTTTAATTTTTGGTTTAAAGTGAATAATTCTACTATTCTATATATTTGATATTAACAATTATATGTAGTTTGTAGTAATAATAAATAAGTTATGAATATAGAGTATTATTGTATGTTAAAAATGGTAGGAGTTTGAATAAAATATTTTATGAATTTGTGTTTTGACTTGATTTTTTAACTTTTTAATTTTTTAATTTTTCTGCCAAACGGATAAACTTAATTTTTTGACATTTTTAACAAAAAAAACTAAAACGCCAAAGTTGTCAATCATGGTCTAATAATGAATGAATTATTAATATAATATTCTCTTAAGTATTATATATATTACATTTTATAGAATTAGTTATCCAATTGATGCATAATTCTTTCACTATTTGTTAAATTTAAATAAAAAAATATAATCTCATGAAATATATAATCTAGAGCAGCTTTTCTTCGGTCCTTCATTGGACTGGAGATGTCCAATTTTGTATTTTTGGGGTCCAAAAGGAACCCATTTCAATGATCTAAACTGTTTATTTTGTTGTTCTAAGCGTATAAATTATTACTGTACAAAATTTAGTTAATCAGATATCAGTAACTGTCTTAACAAATCACGTTTATGTCAATAAAAATAAATTGTGATTTTTATTTTATTATTCATTTTATCAACACATATATAATTTGTTAAAGCAGTTATTAATATCCAATCAATTTAAATTTTTATAAAAATAAACATATACTTAAAACAATAAAATAAACGATTAAAATGAGCGAAGTGAATTCATTTTTGACCAAAAAAAAAAACTGAACATCTCCAATCCAATGAAAGAATGGAGAGAAACCATACTCATAATCTATTCTCATGCATAATTGGATTAATCAAACATACCCACAAGTTGTAGTGTGTAACAAATATGGAGCATTAGCCAATTTATAAACTATCAAAATTAAATTTGATTGAAAATATAAAAATATTTTTTATGATACTTTTAATATTTTAAAATTCTATATAATGACATTATAATTGTATTTAAAATTTTATACTTGAAAAAAAAAACTAATTTATGCCCATGTTCAATATATAAATGTTGTCTATGAGCATGTGACATACGTAAAATCGTATTCTCACAAGTTAAATAGATTTACTTTAAATTTTTTTATTATAGATTCTAATTTAAAATTATTGTTTGGGTATTTAATATGAAATGATTGGTTTTTCTAAAACAGACTTCATGCAACATATAAATGAACATAATATAAATAGGTAGGCTTGTGCATTAATAATATTCGATCTATTGATGGGTAAAAATGAATAAAAATAATAATCGAAATCATTAATTTGCAATCTCCATATAGAGTTCTAGTTCCACCCCTGCAAATAATAATATTTGATACATATATATTATGTAGGTTATTTTTATCTTTTATTTATTTAATAGATGTGAATTAATAGTATTCTATTCTAATTATTTTTCGCTACATCATTAAATGAGAGAATCACATATATAAAGGTACGTAATAATATTCTGAGACTATTAAATAATTACTCCGAGTATTAATAGGGATGATAAGTTCTCTTGTTCCGTCCCGATCTATTCTTATCCCATTTTATATAGATTTGTCTCATCCCAAGTAAAACTGAGATGAAATGATATTTACTTCCTTCCATCATTTTTTCATACCCTAATTATATAAAAAAATACATTATATTTATAAATGTATATATAAAGACTATTTTAAAAATACAATGGACTATAATATTAAAATTTTATTTTTTTATATTTTTAATTTTAATAATTCTTAATTACTACTTGTATTTGTTATATTATTTTTAATTTTTATTAGTATCACTTCTTTAAAACTTTTGAGGCACCACATCCTCATCTGCACTACCTAATTGTAATTCTTATCTTAAGTATCATGTACTTTTATAATGTAGAATTATATTATAATTCTTATCTTAAGTATCATGTACTTTTATAATGTAGAATTATATTAATGTGCAATAATTATTGTCTTTTTATTATAAAATTATTTTTAAAAATTACAAATATATAACATGTTTATATTAATTAACCACACCATCCCAACGTATTAACAAATTGAATATCAATCTATCTATTTATAATGGTGATGTTTGACATAGGTGAAAATAATTATTTAAAAATTGTAATTAAAAAATAATAATTATAATTTATAATAGAAATTGTGCGTGAATAGTTAAAATATCAAAACTAAGAGAAGCTTTAGTTTTAGGCAATTGCCACCAAGACATATATTGTAGTAAGAAAATAAAACTGCTAATTCAACGAGATATGCATAACTTGAAAGTTTTTTTGTTTTTTGAGAAATTCTAGCAATGGTTCAAATATTAGTTTGATATTTAAATATTAGTCTCGTGTTAAAATTCTATTGATTTTAGTACAATACAAATAATATCATATTAAAATAGGCTTATTAGATAATAGAGCCAATTCAAAAAAATTATGATAACTGAATAAAGATTTAATAATAATTTGATAATATTTTGAAGTTACCGTAAATTACATCTTCAATATTTATTTACTAAACATAATCAATATACAAGTATGGCAGTTAACTAAATTACCAAAAATTGATGTTTATCTTCATGAAATGAAAGAAAATAGTCAAAAATTATAACATTAATGTTTTGCTATTTTTTGTTATTAATAACTCAAAATGTAATTTTTCTAAATTTATTAACGTAGACTACACGGAGAAGCGAATTATGTTCTTTCAATGATTAATCTAACAATGTTTATTTCATTTTAGTTCCATTCGTTTTAAATATAAATCTCTACTCTAGTACTGATATTTCTATCAGTACTAATACAAACTTCATTCTAGGTACTTGAAGGGGGTGGGCCGAAACCTTAACCCAGATACGTCGCATAGGGGGCCGGGCCCTATGAAAACCTTCCTCTGAAGGAACAGCTTCGTCCCTACCAAATATCCGTAGGATTAACCTGTAGGGATTGCAAGAGTTTGGTCCTATGCCTCATTAATGCTCTGACGATGCATTAAGTATGATTTGACCGTGGTCACAGTAGCATTAAATATGACTCGACCAGGCACCCCTGGTTGACAAGTGCTCCGTGACCTCGGGGGAACGTCCAGTGATGGGAGCTCGGCCAGAAATTCGACCAAGCTAATATCTTTTACGACGATGTGACCGTTGGAGATATTCTTGTCAGGTGGAGAGCAAGTGTCAGATGGCATAGCAGGCTTGAGGTGACGTGTAGCAGGAAAAGTAATTATGATAAAGATGAGAGATACTACATAGTAAAAACGCTATAAAAAGGGAGAAAAGCCTTAACACGGGGGTAAAAAAGAAGAGAAACACATTATTTTCCTTCACTACTATTACATTTTAGAATTTACTCTCTAATTTGATCGTCGGAGTAGCATTCGGCGAGACGCCGCTGGGTAGTTCACGTGTGTGTCCGTTTTGCAAGTCAGTTAACGGGGCGAGAGCGATCGAGCTGGGTTCAACCCATCAAATAAATCTAACATACGGGATCCCCGTACAATACTGATATAATCATTAATATTGAAAAAATTTGTACTAATATAATTATCAGTACTGATACAATTCCATTCAAAGCAAATCTTTGATTGGTGGGATACCAAATTACAGCATATTCATTACCTGGATAAAATCCTACAATAATTTGATAACATTTGAAAATTACCATAACTTATATATTTCATATTCACCAAACATAATTAATTTATAATTATATTAGTCAATTGAATTACCAAAAATTAATATTTATATGTAGGGAATAAAAAAAAGTTTTATTTTTTAATTAAGGATAAAGTAGTCATAATATCTTTTTTTTTTATACAAGAGGACTAAAACTAATAAAATTAATCTGGTTAGACTAATTCTATTAGCAGGTCTAAAAATAACTAATCTTAAAATATTTTATTTTTTATCATAATATATATATATATATATATATATATGTGCTCGCATTTATCTTTTAACATAAAATAAAAAATAAATTTTATTTATTTATACTAAAGTCAATTAAAAATACAATAATTTTTTTAAAAAATTTTAAAATAATATTAACCTCTCTTTATCTTATCAAACTTGTCAAGAAAACAAAGTTAATTGAAAATAAGATTTTACCATTTTATACTTATAATTAATTAAAAAGTTTAACTAAACAAACATTGATTCATTCCCCAAAACCCTAATTATCTGTAAACCTAATCTCCACCACCAACGGCCAAATCCCATAGCCATGGAAGCTCAAGGCCGTGAAATTAATCAAATATGGTTCTCAACACCTCGTCCGAATCGATGTTGAGCTCTATGAACTCGTTCAGGTCAAATATGTTAAGCTCTATGAACTCGTCCAAGTCGATGAATCCATCATCGTCGGCGTCCATCTCCCTAATCATCCATCATCTTTATCTCCTCTTCATTCGCCGTATATCTGAGGCTTCCGAGGATCAATCCAAGCTCTGATGACGAGATCTTTCCGTCACCATCCACGTCGAATTTCTTGAACACGTGCTTGAGCTCTTCCTCGATCTGAGCGCGAGAGTTGAGAAACGGCGAGCGTGAGGTCACTGACGATGGACTCAGAGTTTTGATTAAAGCCTCCTAATCTTTTCCCTCTGCATCTCCAGCACCTCCTAATCCATTGCCGACATGAACCCGCGCATCATCATCATCCTCTTCGACGGCACCAATTTGGTCCACGCGCCGTGGTTTTTGGAAACCCTCTACCATTTCTCCCTCTCACTCTCACCACAGCCACATTCAGTGCTAGTTGCACACAGCAAGAAACCCTTACAAGAAACAAAACATCAAAATACCTTCCAAGATCAAAATATTCCCAAGCAAGAGGAAGGGAGAAGAAAAAGGGGATGTGAATGGTGAGGAGGGAGACACATAGAAGATAGAAGGGGAAAAGGGAAGGGGGAAGCAGAACCAAATCGTCAATGGCGAGTAACCGAATCGTTGCGGAGGTCGGTGGTAGTGTGGGTAGAGCCATGGAGGGGGTGGCGGAGCACCACCACCAGTCCACCTCTCGTCTCTCTCTTTTCAACCCCAAACACCTCCTCTTCAATGCTCTTCCGAAACCCACCAAAACCCACCAACCAATCTAAGGCTCATCCTCACCACCCAAAAACAACGAACCCACCACCGCTGTCGCTGCCGACTCAAAACCTCACGGCGGTGAAGTTATTTGGTTGATTGTGCAGTGTCAATTTATTATTTGCCTCTTATTTATATTTTTTTATTTGAAAAAAAATACATTTAAAATATTTTAAAAAATAAAATAATAATATAAACAAGTTTTGTTAATATTTTTAACCTGTTATTACTAAAAGAAGAATTTGATATCAACAATTAAAATTGACAAAATACAGTATTATTTCAGTAACTTCAGTAAAGGTCTAAGGTTTCCCTGAATCTTGGTTCTGAATGCCTACGTACACTTATTATTGGAGTTAGTGGCATTCTTTATTGGTCAATGGCTATAGTTATCGCCCAAATGTAATAATTTTGTTGGGTTGTATCGTGTATTATATTGAGTTTATAATTATTATATTTTTTTAATTTATATGTAATTGAGTTAAAAAAAATTAAAAATTTATTAAAATTATTTATGTATAGAGTTTGTAGTAATATAAGTTTACTAAAAAAATTTAGGACGTAGAATTTTTTAAATTTCAAAAGAAAACAGGAATGTACTGCAGGGACAGATAATTGACAACCTATATAGGCTCGTATGAAATGTTATAACATATGGAGCTATTGCTAGATATCAGATGGGTAGTATAGGTAGACGACATACACAGAAGTGTAAGGGTGATCAGGTTGAACAACTGTTGTGAAAAAACACACGAAAAAGGTGCAGTAGGTGAGCAAATTAGTTGGTGTGCAGGATGCCGACAAGGTTCAAGGTGCTGGTAAGTTGCAAAAGCAACAGTTCTTGGATGTTCACATAAAAATTTCAGGCAACGAGATTAATACGGCAGACGTGACGGACATGTGTATACCTCAATAGAAGCAAGCCTCATTTGCTCTTAATTTGGTAAGTAGCGGTGATCTTTTTTACTGTGTCTTGTATTCTACATGACCCATGTTTATTATATTTTTTTAGTTTATATGTAATTGAATTGGGATAAAATTAAGAGTCTACTAAAATTCTTTATATATAAGGTTTATGGTAATATAGACTTACAACTTACAACTTCTGCTATAAGTTACAATCTATAAGTTACTAGTTTCAGCAATACTAAATACCACCATTATTAAAACGTAAACAAAATTAAGTTCTTTAGATTTTTCACTAAAAATATAATAATAAAGAAATCTATTTAGCCAAAAAAGTAAAAATACTACAAGTTTTAAAATATCAAATCAAAACGATAATACTCTTGTTTAAAAATGTATTTACTATTAATTTCAATTATATATAAAATTATTGTGATCAATTATATAGAAAGACAATAATATCTAATTTAAAAAGGCTAAAAAGCCTAACGTGCTACTTACCAACCAATTTTCAGAAAATTAGGTTAAAAGCAAATTTATTAAATAATTTATTTTAAATTTAATTTAATTTTTTAACTAAAAATACAAAAAAAGAAAACTTATAAACTAACTGTTAATCAAACTCTCTCTACCACATATAGATAGATAGATAGATAGGCATCGAAAAAATATGAATCTTTTAGACCTCTAAACATAGGGTACTTTATTATAATAAAAATTATTTATCACAAAAATTATATATTTTTTAATTCTAATACATTGTTGTATATAATTGAATATGTCTTAAAATTTTTGTCTCTTGTCTCTAGTAATTTAACAATTTTTAATGTAATAATAATAATTTTTAGGACAAAAAACCCCTACTTATTTATAACGATATCAAAGTTTAAATTGGGAATAATGTAATTTTAAGAATTAAAAAAAATTGCAATTGTCAAACAATAATGTTTGGATAATTTGTCAACCTTGCATTGATGGCTAATATGAATAACAAGACCCAACAAATACATATATTGGGATGATGAGACAAAGATGAAAACGAAGTGGGGACGGTACGGAGCGGAAACATATTAAAAATAATTTATAAATTTTAAAAAATGATTAAAACTTAAACATATGAGAAATAAGAAATAAATATATTATTTTTATGTTTTAATCGTGTTATATTTTAAAAGTAAATTTTATCTATATATTTATATATTAATGTATTTATTTTATATAGTTAGGATTTGTAACGATTTAAGTGGACCATTAAACTAATAATTTGAATAAAGAGCCTAATAACTCTACCCAAAATGCTTAAACATAAGTTATTAGACTATTAGTAGTAGCTCATAAATTTTTTCATATACTAAATTTAATTTTAAATCCCACTGATATGATATGGGTTAGAGTATTATAATATCTCTCATTTAAATACACGACGCCATCGTCGTGTAGCTTAGATTTTTTTTTCTGATTGGAATGTGGATAGTAGTCTATTAACGAACAGAGAACAACTTATTAGCATGCATAAGGTATACAACTCCGAAGCATTTACCCCTCTTCGGACCTCTATTCCTCTATCCACTCGCCACGAAATCTGCACGGGATTAAAGTTAGCTCTGATACCGTTTGTAACGACCCAAGTGGATCACTGATCTACTAACTTAAATAAAGAGCCTAACAACGTTGTCCAAAATTCTTAAACTCAAGTTATAACTAATAGCCCACAAGTTTCTTTATATATTAGATGTAATTTTTATATCCCACTGATACGGAATGAGGTATTAGAATATCTCACAATCAAATACGTGATGTCCTTGTCGCGTAATCCAGATTTTTCACCTAGTTAGGATATAGATAGCAGCCCATTAGCGAACACAAAGTAGCCCCATTAACGTGCGCAGCATATATAACCTCGAGGCATTTACCCCTCTCTAGAACCTCTACTCATCTTTCCACACAGCCACGGAGCTCTGCACGGGAACCAAGGTTGGCTCTAATACTATTTTAACGATCAAAGTGGACCACTAACCCAATAACTTGAATAAAAAGTATAACAATGCGGTCCAAAATACTTAAGCAAAGTTATTAGTAGTAGTTCACAAGTTTCTTTATATACCAAATTTAATTTCTATATCCTGCCAATATAGGATGGGGCAACACAAGAGCGAAATGAAAAAATCGGAGCAGAAAAAATAAACGTTTTGCTAACAACAGCCCAATGAGCATTGTTTAAGGAGAGAGATCAGGCCATTTTTTAAATTAAAAAAAGACAAAAAAAAAAACCTGAAGCAGCGCCGCACGACCCCTTCCCCGACACTACACCCTCGTAGTCGCCACCTCCGGTGGCCGTCACCGCCGCCTCTGTTCATTTCTGTCATCAGTGCCGCCGGCAACCCCCTGCCGCCTCACCGCCTCCAGCTCTATTCTCTCTCTCGATCCCTCTATATATATATATATATAGAGAGAGAGAGAGAGATAGAGAGAGATAGAGAGAGAGACGCAGAGAGGGATCAGCGACGGTGGAGTGGGGGCCGGTAGCTGTTAGCGGCGGTGGTGGAGGGCCGATATAGCTGCTTATATATATATATAGATATATATATATATATGCAGAGATGGACCGAGAGAGAGCACAAAGTCGGAGGCGGGGAGGCGGTGAGGCGGCAGGGGGTCGCCTGCGACGGCGATGATGGAAATGAACGGAGACAGCGGTGACGGCCATCGAAGGTGGCAACAACGAGAGTGTGGCGTCAGGGAGGAGGGTCGTGCAGCGCTGCTTCAATTTTTTTTCTCTTTATTTATTTATTTTTAAAAACATGGGCTGATTCCTCTCCTTAAACAACGTCCACTAGGCTGTTGTTAGCAAAATCGAAAAATAAATACCATCTCCACTCACACATGTTATTGGAATTAGAAGAAATGAGTAGATAACAAAGCAAAAAATATACAGGAACATGACAAAACGGAAAAAATTGACTTCTCTACTCAATATTGTTAATTGTCAAATGCTTCATGGGCTATGATTTTTTTTTTTGTCTTAAAAATTGTATTTTCCTTGTTTTAATGCATTAAAAATTATTAATCATATAAAAATCTTAATATAAGAAATCATTAAGACATAGTTCAATAACTTCCAATAGAAGGAAAAATAAATAATTTTTCTACATAGAGTATCCATGCGCCCACCCACCAAATCCAGTTTTCAAGCCGACTTGCCTTTCCCTTTCGCCATGGGAATAAAAAGGAGGCATTGCTCACTTGCTGACTTTTTTGGTTACTCGTGTTTAAAAGTTAGTTTTTAATCATTTTATTTAAAACTTTTTAAAAAATTAACAATAAAGAATTATCTTTTATTTTTATACTTACGATTTAAATAAATACTTTAACTAAATGGGAATAACAAAATAAAAAACACAATTGGAATATTTAACACTAATTAAATCACTTATATCAAAAGTAAATTACTCAAATATAACTAGAATCTCTTTAAAACAAATTGGTATTTTAAAGTTATTATAGTAATTTTTTATTTAAAATTAAAAAAAAATAATAAGTCTACATAATTTGAAAGGGACATTAACACAATTTTTTAAGAGTATATTTTTTTAAAAATAAGATTTTTTAAATTAAAATATAAATACAAAACTAAGAGGCACGTGCGCTGCTGGTCTTATCCACAAAAATTGGTTACTATTACAAATTGGCCGAATTGCCCTTCATCAATTGTGTCGGCCGCTGTACGTGACTTTGTTAGTACAATTTTTCAATAGCCTCGTGGCCTATTTGCCTGAGGGTTAGAGAGGTAAAATTGTATTGAGAATATTCTTGTGCAGTCATTTATTACGTTTATAATTTTTTATTTTTTATTTATAAAAATTCAAATATATATTTTTATTTATTTTTATTAAAAAATAAAAAATAAAAATATATTTGGCACATAAATGTTTAGAAAGTGATAGTTGAAGGTTACATATAAACGCAGTGGTCGAAGATACTTGTTAGAGATATTATTCGGTGATGATAGCAAGAGGTAGCAATAGTGATCAAAAGTGATAGTCAAATGCGGTAGTTGGAGCGGGTGGCCGGAAGTGATGGCCGAATGGTAGTAGTCGGAGGTGGTGACCTTATGTGGCAATCGGAGATTATAGCAACAGACGATAGTAGGAAAGTGTTAGTAAACAGGCAACCCAAGAGGGGGGGGGGGAGAATTGGGTTCTTTGCTAGCAATGGATATTTAAAAATAACTTTTCAGAAAAACTCTTAATATCTCACA
>JAOTRH010000024.1:3897130-3903327 GCA_034768845.1 Heliamphora exappendiculata | reverse complement strand
TAGGCTTGTAATCAGAGAGAATACCTGATAATCCAGCCATGTGAGCAGAAGCGCCAGAATCTATAACCCAAGTGTGGAGAGTAGCCACACACGCAGTAGGATTACCTGCAAATGTGGCTGCCGGTACCTCAGACGAGCTCGCATTCTGTCCAATCTGTTCATACATGTACTGATCGTACTCTGCTGCAGTCATCTCTACAACTCATCTGGCTGAGCTGGGTGCTCCCTGAGAACTCGGCTGGATATAGTTTGGCTGGTGAAATCGGATGTGACATTGGCCACCAGTGGGGGCTTTCCATGAAGTTTGTAGCACTCACTATGAATGTGCCCCTTATCCAGCAATAATGGCACGTACGGGTCTCACGACCACTATCACGACCCCCTCCACGACCAGATCTTCCATTACCACGACCGCGGCCTCGACTATTGCGGTTGCCATGAATACCTACTAGAGCATATTGGTCAGATGTCTCAACAGGGGATGTAGTAGGGTCTCGAGAGTCATCCCGATGAGATGCTCGACTTAGGCGTCGAAACGTCTCGAAAAGAGTGGAAATATCTACCCCGGCAAGAATCTGAGAACGCGCCGAGTCGAACTCGGAATCCAAACTTGCTAAGAAGCACATCATCACTAGTTGTTGTCTCTGGTGCTGAAACTGAGACAACTGATTCGTGAATGGAAGGAGCCGGTCAAACTCGTCTGCCAAAATCTTGAATTGCATAAAATGATCCTGAAGCGGCTTCCCGAATTGCTGAGACTGAAAGAAGCCTTTCATAACGTCATATAAACGGGAGAGATCATTGGTGGATGAATAAATTGACTCCAATGAGGACCAGATCTCTCGTGCAGTATCAGTGTTAGCCACCAAGGCCTGAACGAAAGGTTCCATTGAATTGAGTAGCTGACTGAATATCCGGGCATCGTCCCGGGTCTAGGTCTAAAAGGTTGCTGGGATTTGAGATGGAGGATCATCAAATAAATGGGAATCGAGCTCCATTCCCTGAAACGACTTCAAAACATTCTTCTTCCATAATGCATAACTGTTGGCACCATCAAGTCGCCGATCTACTAACCGTGCGGATGAGGAAAACACCTTTGTGGTACGCTGTCGGCCAGCTTTAACCTGAGGTTCGCGGGTCACCGAAGCCTCTGGCATCTTTGTCTACCAGCAAGGAGACCAAAAACAAAAGAATACCACGGAGCACAAGTTACATCCACACGGGAGAATGACCAAGAACAGTGCGGAACCCTCACTACATCATCGAACCAGCATACCATATCCCATTGTACAGAGTAGACAGATGCAGTGAGGGAAATAGATAGAGAAAACCCCTCTGGAAGGGACTGTCAGAGGTCCGACGAGGCTCGCCGGAGGTCTGCGAGTGGTCGGCAAGCGTCGCCAGAGGTCGGCAACGCCCGGCGAGTGGTCGGCGAGTGGCCGAAGGTCCTGCGAGGAGGTTTAGAAGCTGTTACGGTGACTGAGGTAGGTCGCGAAGGCCTGCTATGGTTCTGACGGAGGTCAACGGTGGCCGGCGGAGGTCCGACGAGGGTCTAGAATGGTTGACGGTGGCTGGCGGCTAGGGTTCGTGGCTGGTCGCGACGCGAAGGTTAGGGCTTGTGGCTGGTCGCGACGCGAGGGTTAGGGTTTCTGTCTGGCGGTGGCTGGATGGCTGGTCGGCGAGGGCCGGGGGAGGTCCAGCGAAGGTCCGACGAGGGTCGGCGAGGGTCACCGGAGGTCCAGTGATGGTTGCGACGCAAAAACTAAGGTTTGTGGCTGGCGACAGCTGGAGGGACTGAAGGTTATGGTTTGATGGCTAAGGTTCCATGGCTCTGATACCATGTTAGAAAAGAGAAAAAGAATACGGGAAAATGTATGTCTCATTATAAGACATACCCACATATTTATTAAACAAATGAGAGCCTACAATAGATACTGTGGGCATCCCTACAGGATATTATTATTACTTAACATCTTAACACTAAATATATATTAACACTGTAAGCATGATCAAAGATAGGGACTTCTCCATCAGGAATGAGATTTAAAGAACCTTTACGAATTTGGTCTTCTGAAAGTTCTTTTTCTTGTTCATTTTCTTTTCTTTTCCTTTTTTCTTCTTCTCCTTGTCTTCTCTGTGCAATCTTTTTTTCTTCCTCTATTCTTTTTCTCAATTTCTCTTCTCTTTTCAACCTTATGAGCTTATCATTCTTTCGTAGTTGTTCTTCCACTTTTTTCCGTCTCTCTCTTTCTTTCCTTGCTTCTTTTAATTTCTGTTGCTCCTCTACTTCCTTTGATTTTTGTTTTCTTCTATTTTCCTCTTCTTTCCTTTTTCTCTATTCTTCTTCTTCTTTCATCTTCATCATTATTTCTTTTTCTTTTTCTTTCTCCATTTCTTCCTTTTCTTTTTCTTTTTTCCTTTGTTCCTCTTCACATTTCTTTCGATTCTCATCTTCTTCTTATTTCTTTCGATTTTCCTCTGCTTTTCTTCTCTTATCTTCTTCTTCTTCTTCTTCTGCTTTCTTCTTCTCTATCCCTTTTTTTTCTATTCTCTTCTTCTCTCTTAGTCTCTCTCTTTTGAGGCGGCGTGAGCTGTAAAAGCATCCTTCATAAGCCCACAGTAGGGGCTTTAGAAGGAATCTTTTTCTTTTTAGTATAAGTAAAAATTCATTTACCTTTGTCCTTCGAGCCTGTCTGAGATAACATTCAATCTATCAGCTAAGGTTTGATCATCAGAGGAAGTATCTGAATCTAAACCTTGAGTAGGTTGTGTCTCAAATGTGACAGATACACAAGATGTTGGAACAGTAACAGTTGGAATTTCAGTATCAAAAACTATAGAAGCTTAATTATTAGAATTAAAGAAAATAATAGCAAAAGTTAAAGAAAAAGTTCAGGTTATTACCTTGAACTGAAGCATCGAGTTGACCTTATCGATTTTGATATGACAATCGAGCCTAATAGAGATCTTTTGAGAAAACGAATATGGTTGGAAAAATGATAGACCACTATGAGTCGAGAGCTAGTGTAGTTAGACTTGAAGGTCGAAATTCGGAGAATTTAAAAGAGAGGGGCCTTTGCAGATAGTTGTTTTGAATAGAGGTAGCCACCTCTACCTCCCTTATCGAAGTTCTATTCTCAACAACCTCATGGATTGATGGGTGCATGAAAGGTAATGGGACTCTTAAAATAAGTCCAAATTGCCTTGCACATTGACTTGAGGAGTAATTCTCAAAACTGTAGTTACAAAATCTGGTGGACGATATAGAACCGCCCGTTAAAATGTATCGAGGAATTAATACACTGGCCCAGAACCTTTCTCGATGGATGATGTTGAATTGAAATAAAGAAGGAGAAAGATCATCTTGAAGGAAAGTTAAACGAGAAGAAGAAAAATGAAATTGGTGGAATGGCTGAAATTCCTCAGGTTTCTTAACAGGTGGCAAAGAAAAAAAAATTGAAAAATAATATTCGAAAGAATATTTTGTATGGTCAAAATACTGAGATAGGAAGTACTCAGCATAGTTAAGGCAGGGATCACCAAGAATAGTGTTATACCTTAGATCAAGTTGAGGAAAATAAGTATATAACCATGCTTGGAAAAGCCAAAAATGGTCTCCACAACTATCGGAGATTCCTTTTTCAACAAAGGTGAACAAATCTTTGTATAAGGTGCCTAACACAAAATGGGCCAAAACTAGTTTCTTTCGTTGTGCTAAACAAATGCCAATAGGAAGATATTCTCTAGTCACTTTGATACCAGGAATAGCAAGAAGAAAACGACAAAGTCAAAAAATATAAAACAGTACAATCTCTTTGAAAGACGGAGGAACAGTGAAAAGAATATTATAAATTTTCAAAACTTCTGAATATCCCATTCTTGAAGCCTTCATAAATTTTTCTTCAGTAGGATCTGAGGTTAACAATACACTTACCTTTAGGCCCATTGATGGAAGGCCAGTAAGGTAAACGACGTCTAAGATTGTAGGGGAAAAGAATCCACAAGGCAGTAACATCGCGTTGCACGACGTGGACCAAAATCAAGTAGCAGCACTGATTACCCATTTGTTCATGTCCAAGGTATAAATCGAAAGCATAATGATTTCTCTTATGCCTAAGGTGTCCCAACATTTTCCAATGTATGTTTCCATACGAGAAACTCAGTTGCTCTGGTTAGCTCTAGGGTTAATCCAAGTACGAAGGGGTGACGAACCTTCCCACTTTGTCCAATTTAAATGAGGACAATGAAGGAGAAAAAGTTCATTAGGAGCTAAAGGGTAGCTCAAAGTAAATAATTCAGGAATATTCAGCTCAGAAACAAGGCCCAGAATGTACATGGAGCTTAAATTAGAGCTCGAAATCAAAATTTCAAGATTTCTTTGCTCATCCGTAAAATCTTGTAGCTCTGGTGAAAATCTTCTGATAACTAAAACCTCATATGAAGGTTTAAGATTTTTCTTAGGAGCCATGGCAACAGAAGTTCTAGAGGTTCAAGCGTAAAGAGAGAAGAGACAAAATGACGTTAAGGTTTCTACGCGCGATTATTCAAAAGATATATCATTTTAGAGTCTGCTTTAAATGTTGCCATTTTGATAATTAAGAGAAACTATGAGGCATTAAATTAAACTCATTTATTGGGTTTAAAAGAATTCAAATCCAACCAATGAAGGGGACATTTGTTTACGCCATATTTTGGTAATAATAATGACAAGGGTTAAATAAATCTATCGAAAGTTGTAAAATTAATAGCCCATCGAATAACAGAAAAGTTATTGAAGCCTTTTAAGGCTCAGCATGCAGTTTCGAATAACCTCTGTCGAATTTAATTCTTGAATTGCAAGAATAATATTACTAGTCTGAAAAGATGCTTTGGATGAGTCATTCAGAAATAAATCCACGTAATGTAGCAAAAGGAGCATAAAACGCACGTTTGTTGTTTCTAATCAGGAAATAACCTTCACAATTGGTCACACATTCTCCTAAGTAGTTGAAAAGGCACGATCAAGCAAGAATAGTTAAAATGCACATTCAAATGAGCACGTCCAGGCAAAATTAACAAGTGACAGTCCTGAGTTTGGAACTGCAAGAGGCAGTTAAGAAATTACATGCAACGCATTGCATTTCAAATGTAACAAAGCAACTATTAAAAGTTACCAGCAATTACTAAAATTGATTTATAAATAAGTTAATTGTAATGAAAAAGACACTTACACAATCGGACAAACTGCCTATCTTTTCATTTATTCTTTTATCTTTCTTATAATTTTTTATTCCAATTCATAGGAATAGATCATAGTATTTGTAAACGGTTATCCATCAAAGTTCCTAAAATTCTAATTTTGTTACTTTAATTTCATCATCTGTGTTTCTTCTGACAAAATTTTGAAACAAGACACAAGACCAAGAACAATCGCTTGGTACTCAAAAGAAATTTCGATATTAATTTGTGTTTTAGTTAACAAAAATATATAACTATTTTATTTTTTATTTTTTATTTTCCAATCAGGTTGCCATGTGGCCCCAATTATTATATGTTCTTGTGATCACGTGATAAATTGTTTAATTATGGGTACTTAATTATTTATTTTGTATTTATTTTTCTTCCAAAAATAATCATATGTTTTTTATTACCGAACAAACACAGTCATGCAAAAACAAAATAAACTAAACTTCATTAAAATAAAAAATAAACAGTAATTGAGATATGCCCAACCTTCATCTAGAAGATCACAATATATTGACTTTTACACATCAAGAAGCAAGGTATATGACAATATAGAGAGGACCGATTTTGCTACAAAACCTTCCCCAATACTAGCTTGCAAAAGAGAAAGAAGAGAGAAGAAAACTAACTACAATGTAGAAATAATGTAGCAGATTTTCGTCGAGGGAACCGCGCAAGAACCAAAGCAAAGTAGGATATGTAGCATCAACGTACAAACAAACCTGTCTAGATCCTGCCAAAGCAAGTTCACTGCCCAGTCCATAGTTCCTTGCTCTTGTGCATTTCATCTTGTGGGTCCAACCAGAGGTTGATCGGTCTCAACTGTAAATTCCAAAATCCGAATACAATCTCTACAACAATACTAGTAAGCATGCAGGTCCACGGCCACGCCCAGTCAATCATGTGCGTTTAAAAGAGTAAACTTACGAAAAAAATGTCAGACTCCTGTACTGGCATCTTGTGGAGCAACCACG
>JAOTRH010000024.1:3884630-3892130 GCA_034768845.1 Heliamphora exappendiculata | reverse complement strand
TTTCAAAATATTTTCCCAAAAACAAGTTCTGAAAATTGTTTTCCAACAAAGTTCTATATATTTTCCACGAAATAGTAACCAAAAATGAAGAACAAAAAAAAAAAAACAAATATGAATCATTAGTAAACATTATTCATCTGGTCAGTTAAACTGCATGCCAAAAAGCCAAACAAGAAGAGGCTACCAATAGGGTGACAAGCTTGATACCCTTCTTTCATAACAATACAACGAAAAGTTGGTGTGCAACGCATGTCAGTTGGAATATTTAATCTTTCAGTTTCCACCTAAGTTGGATATATACATCTACTTAAGGACCAGTAGTAGATCAGGTTGCCAGTTACATGCTCAATATAAATGTCATAATTTCAGTTGACTTCACATAAGTTGGATAGATACATCTACTTGAGGACCAGTAGTAGATCAGTTGCCAGTTACAGGCCCTAAATAAAATGTCATAATTCCAGTTGACTTCAAATAACTGAAACTCAAATGCTGGTCACATCAACATTTTCTAAATAAGAAAAGAATAAAAAGGGTAAGGTTGAAGAATCTTTATCATCATGCTTTTATTAGTAATTATTCATTGATTTTACTCAATGTCAATAACCAATAAGAGCATAAGAAAGATGCTGATGGCACCCATGTGCAAAGAAAAAGAAGGAGAAGAAAATGCCCACGTACCTGTTTTGTAGAACTGGTTCCTTTAACCAGCGAACCTTCTGTGTTGTTGACATTCTGTAGATGTGAAAAAATACACCTAATAAGTTCATGCATTGTGTGGCGAGCTATCCGCTGTAACAATTCACCTTTGGTTCCTGCTTGATGAACTACACGGAAACAAGTATTCACTATGGTGCAAACATGCTGATTACTGAGCATAATTGACGCTTTACTTTTCATGCAAGCCAGAAGAACCTGAAGTATTTTCATTAGGACTACTTCTTCTGATGCAGGATCAGTCACCTCAAATCTACAGCTGGTCACAGCATCAACTACCAAGTGCATAGCATATTCAACATTGACAGTATTTAGATCAAGCACATCAAGAGTCAAAATCTTGTGAACAGATGACAAAGCAACACCGGTGATTGGTGCACCAGTTTCATCGGATCGAATTACATCCAAAAAGGGCTGGAGATAAACAGCAGGATTTATGGTATGCCATGGATGCTGCCAAGAAAAGATTTGCTTCCGTAAAGTCTTCAAAGACTGGATAAGAGAGTGCTCTAGCTGGTCGTCACCTGACACATAACGGCCTCCCCATCTCACATTCCTCCTCATAACAGCCAATACAGCACCTATTTCTGAGTTGATCATACATGCTAATGCAGCTTTGTTTGACGGGGTAGTTGCACAGTCTTCTGGTTCTTCCTCAATTGACTTTATTCCAGACTGCAGCTTTAGACGACCCATTTTGAAAATAATCTCTTAACTAAGAGCTCAAGTTCAATCTGTAATATGTAACAGCAATTTACCAAACTGGAACCTGGCAACGCATACACAGTTTCCTACCCAGAAACCCCCAAATATGTGATCAGAAAATTGTGTGCAATAAACAAGCAAATAAAAGCTCAGCAAGCAATGTCAAGGAGGCAATTCAAACACTTCTGCAAACAAATTTCACACCGCCCAATTATCTGACTAGTTACAAATGATCAATACAATTTTAGCACAACTATATGCTAAACTTTCATAAAAAAACAAACAAATACTACTATCAAAACATAACATGAAGATATTCTGCTAAGTTTTCAAACTATAAATTGCTTGGGTATGAGAACAATAGGACTATAGTATCACAATGCAGGCAAAACATAGAGACGTGGAAACTATAGCCACCGCATTATTGCCCCTAAACCACAACCACTACAACTGCTTTTCCATTCCATTCCACTCTTCCACCAATACCCTTGTGACCATTTATGTGCCAACTGCACTGAACTGCATGAGAAGCACCACTGCTAAATCCTCCCCCAACAACTCTCGACATCCATTTAACACCATCTGTCCCACCACCTAGTATGACTCAAAAGAATAAGCGGAATAAATTGCAGGTACTAATAAAACAAAATGTCAGTAATCAAGAATTTGAGCAGCAGGACTACATAAACGCTACACCAAGTATTTATCTAGACATCCTCCCATTCCAGCAAAGAAGCATGACTTCAATATTTATTTACAACATATTAAGTCCAGTGGTACTATTCAACTATCATCCACATAGAATAAATATTAAGATAATAAATAAGGAAACGTATAAATTTAAGATTTCTTATTGCCTGCAGATGTTACGAGGTAGCCTAACTCACTAGGGACAGTTCCACATAGTCACTACAGACAAAGAAAAATCAAAATGATGTGAGCAAGCCACCATCCAGACACCAACAGGGATGCAAAAGGTGATCTGGCTTATCAGAGCCCCACATCTTTTGAAGAATCAAATACAAAAAGCAAACATAAACTAGACAAACCATTTACCTAAAACAAAATGCCTTGTCAAAGAACGTCTAGTAGACTACTCCAACTATATCGAGTAAACTCCACACAAACCCCTTCGTCTACAATTCATAATATATAACCAGGATGTTTATGGTTCAGCTTGGTGTGTTTTGTTCTGGATTGCTAAGTTTATGGGTACTAATGGGTTACCATTTGGATTAGTGTTGTTTTAGCATAAATCATGAACCAAGGTACTCCAAATGGTTCAAGAAAATTAAAAACCTGACAGACCCATTAGAACCTTGAAACCAAACCGTAGGATGCAGTTTGATTTTCTTGGTTTAATAGTTCCAAGGTTAACCCAAAGACAAACAAACCAATGATAAGAATAAAATCAATGAATTGCAACAGAAAGCAAATCAAGTATTTGGCATTTGGGTCTCCCATTAAGTAATAATCCTAAAGCGGTGTTTTTTGGCCTATATATATTAAGAGGGTAGATGGATGCTGATTGGCGTACATCGTTATTTTCTAGAGGAAGAAGATGCACTTTGGTGGAATATGTTTTGAGTAGCATTCCTATTTATTAGTTTAAGTAGGTTTAAAATTTTGGTTGAGGTTGCAAATAAATTTGAGTAGTTGATAAGGGATTTTCTCTGGGAAGGTAAGGAAAGGAGGAAAGGGAAAAAGACCATTTGGTGAACTGAAAGGTAAATTCTCTTACGTAAGAAAAGGAGGAATTGGCTATTGGGAACATTGCGGAATGAAAAATTGCATTACTTGAAAATTAGTTATGGAGACTTCCTATTTGGTGTGATTCATTAGGGCTTCCATTATTAGGAGCAAATAGAAACCTACCTCAACAAGTTTCCTAGCTGGTTGTTTTTAAGAAACTTGACATTTCTCCTTCACATCGGCCCATTCATTTGAGACTTCAATGGAAATGTAGTTCTCTTCTTTCCTCCTCCACTCTTGTTTTGAAGTTCTCAATCTCTCTTGTGCATCCAAAACAATTCTTTAGAATTAAAGAAATGTGGCCAAATATCACATTTAGGGCACCTTGAGGAACCTAGGATGTTTAAACCCGAATTTCATGTGGTTCTCCATGTCCTAGGTTTATAGAAAAGAATTTTGGAATCTCTTTAGTAGCTTGAATCTCAACGCAAACCCAGCAAAAAGTTAGCCTACTCTTGAAATGTGTTGGTTCAGTCACCACATACAAAGGCTTACCAATATTGCTAGCCAAATAGGCCATTCCTCCTCCGTCCACAAATCAAGGGGCATTTTATATAGCTTTACCATTAACGGCACATTTGAAAAACCACTTTCGGAGAGTGACATCAAGAGTACCACTTTTTAGTTACCAAGTACCTCTAACTTCCTCATCAACTTGCACATCGAAATCTCTCAATGAGATTCTCTTAGATTCACGTTTACACTTATCAGAAGATTTCTTTACCATCTTTAATAGAAACAAATAAGCCCCAAATCAAGAAGAGTTAGAGGAACATACAAGGTTTGGGGCATACCAGATCTTGACCCAAGGGCTCCTCTCCTCACCTAGTCTCTGAACCCCCCAGCTGATGGCTCCCAAAATCAAGCAATTCGCCTCTCTCGGAGCAGCAGGATCTCGCAGCGGCGGCGGCGGCGGCGGCGAAGTCACCCGCCGTCTCAGGAATTCCGGTGAGGGACAATCGAAATGTATCGCACTGCACTGTTTGTCTTCCCTTATGTGGAACCGAAACAGAGGAATCTAGGGATTAAATACCTGGTGAAGTTCGCGTGGCAGTATTCCGGCGCTCCGATCGTTGTCGCTCCAAGATCTGTTCCCCACAACTTCGATACATCATCAACCACAATCACATCGGAATCCAAGTATATCACCCGGTGGATGCAGGGCTCGAGCAGATCAGCCAGGTAATTTCTCGCATAATTCAGCGGCTGTTCTAGGGCTTCCCTCACCGACGAAGATATTTTGTTCCGAACAATCTCTGGATCGAGAACATAGGTCCTGAATGACAATGAAGGGAAGATGGATTCGATGAGAGGCTCGTAAACGTCGGCGTTCGAATCGACGATGAAGTGGAGGAAGACGGGAGAGATGGAGAGATGGAGAGATTACTTCGATAAGCTCCGCCTGGTTCAAGCCCTTGGAGATGCTGCCTTGTTGGGTCTCCTTTGGTGAAAATCAAAAACTGGAACAGAGGTTCAACTCCGAGATCAGGTATCTCTCAGATCTGTTCCCTCAAATCCCCCCTTAGATATCTCAGACTCACAGGCGCACAGATTTGCGCCTCGCTGTTTAATCTGCTTCTATTGATTTCTCTGTTGGTTTACCTGATTGAACTCAAGGATTTGTCTGAATTTTTTTGCTGATTTCTATTAGCGTGCCATTTTGAGCCCTAGCTTTTTTTTTTTTTTTTAGTGCTTTATTCATAAAAAAAAAAAAAAAGTAAAAAGTCATTCATCTACAAAACTTACTTTAAAAATTTTTTACACAACATTAGTCCGAAATTATTTTGAATCAGAGAATTTTAGTCCTGAAAAATGTGCAAAAAAAAATTTACAGACGATGAATCTCTTGGAATAGATTTTAATTCTGCTTTTGATGAAAACAACTTATGTGCTTGTGAAAGAATTTATATTCGTGGTAGTCTTAACACTATTAAAATTCATAGGGCTCTTGATGGTTAATCAGATATTAAGAGTTTTTCGTTAACTCCTAATATTGTGGTTGCTCAGATTGGTGGTGATAAATCTGTTGTACAAAAACTAATGTTATTGGTTTAGATGTGAGTGATCTCCAACATGGTCTCATGAGTTCAATGTTTCTAGTCCAACCAAGTTTCACCCCGGGGTTAGAACAGTCAGTTGATTCTACAACTCATTTAGAGAAGGGCCGGGTAACAATTAATATAGAATCGAGCAAGGTAAAATATTGGTATAACATTGTGAAGGAAAAACTCTCACTTTAATAAGATAAGTGGTGATCTTAGTCTCTTTAATGTTGGACTTGAAAACAATGAGTTAAAGGTTCCTCCTAAAGTTTCTAAAGATGTGTGTTCTCAATGAGATAGTACTTTGGTGGGATTTTTCATTGACAAGAAATTATTTTTTTACTATGTTAAAAGTTGAACAGAAAAGTTATGAAAAGAAAATATAAATGATGTTATTACTTTTTATAATAATTTTTTTATTTTCAAGATTAAGAGTAAATAAGTGCTTGAAACAATTCTTGAGAATGGTCTATACTTCGCTGGGAGCCGGCTAATTATTGTCAAGAAATGGTTCGCGAGAATGCATTTATCTAAAGAAGTGTTTTCTAATGTGCCTATTTGGATCAAATTTTATAATGTGCTTCTTAAACTTTGGACTAATATTGGCTTAAGTCATATGGCAAGTGTTATTGAAAATTCTTTGTACTTTGATGACTATACGAAATCAAAAGTAAGACTTGCTTTTGCTATGGTGTGTGTTAAAATTCAAGTAAATAGGAATATTACAGATTCTTTTATACTAAATTTGAGTTATGGGTTTTCTTATAAAATTAGAGTGAGTGTTTTGAAAGCTTTTAAAGTATGACAAGTGTATGATATTTGATCACTCTAATAATTATTGCCCTAACAAGTCCAAGGTCATAAGTTCTACTTTCTTATCCAAACAAGAATGAAAAGTGAAAGAAGACAAAATGGTGGGCTCAAGTCAAGAGCCTAGTAAATGGGAAGAAATAAAAAAAGAAAAAAAGAAAACTTTTAATGTTTCTCCAATGTATAAAGCTCATTTCTCCTCAATTTATTTAATGTGCTTGAATCTTGCGTATTAAAGGAAATGAACTTATGTGATAATGTGATAGATAGAAAGGGTGATGATAATGTGTACTCTCTAAACATGGACATGTCGGAGTGTATTAATGAAAAAGATATGAACAATTTTCTAGTGAATGTGGTTGCTAGTCATTACAATACGAATATTAAGAAGTTGGTAGAGTATCAAGTTGACTTCTCTTGCAAATGAGATGAGAAGCTTATCACATCTTCTGGAAGTTTCTCTGAACTTATAGTTTTCTCGATCCAAACGTTTGAAAATACCTCTAAAGACCTTTTTAGATGAGAATTTTATTGGCTCTTGAATGACTCTAATTTAAAATGGCGAGAATAAAAAGAAACTGCTAGAGATAATTGAGAATCTTAAACTTACTCTGGAAAAATTAGTCCATTTGAACAAGCCCAAAAAATCGTGTTTAAATAAGGAGAAGTAGGTTATTTTTCCTAACTTTCGGTATGTAAGAGTTTGTAAGATTACTTTAGTTTTGCTTTTTATGGTTTGCTTTATTATCATTTTGTTGACCTTTGAAGGTGTGTATCGAGCTATTTTGTATATTTTTAATTTTTATTAATACACATTTAATTACCAAAAAAGAAAAAAAGAATCTAGGGATTCCCTATCACCATTTTCGCCTCCTCCTTTTGAAATCACGATTAAAGCTCTCGATCTCTACTATTGGAGATGAATGAAATGTTACACACCTCGGCCGTTTCGATTCTCTTTCTCTACGTCAGCACCTGGGATGGTGATCTTTCGAGAATTCCAACTCCTCCTCCTGCCTCCTCTCCAAATTATTTATTGTTCATATTTGTTGAATCTTCGATCGACATGTTCAAGTTCGACAATATCAATGGACTAATTGAAAGTTGATTTGGGTTTTCATGGACAAAGGAAAAGACTGTGTTGTCGTTAGATTTTGATAGGAAACTTTATGCTATCAAAATAAAAAAGGTATATTACACTTATATTCCTGTATTTAAGGGTTATATTACTGTCACTCCTCTATTCTCTGAAAGATCACTGCACCTCTTTATTTTTTAATTTTTGTAACACTTTAGTCCAAAAGTTAATATTTTCGTTAACTTTTAGATGAAAAAATAGTATTTTCATACTTGCACCCCTTCATTTCTTTGTTTTTACACTTACACTCAATGTTTTCTTTGTTTTTTTTAATTACAAAATTTTATTTAAAAATTTTTAATTAAAAAATAAAAAATTACTAAATACAAAAATAAG
>JAOTRH010000024.1:3868708-3884530 GCA_034768845.1 Heliamphora exappendiculata | reverse complement strand
ATTCTGAATAGTGAAAATACTCAAGGGAGATCTTGAGGAGTGGATGTAGGCTAGAATAAAACTGAACCACTATAAATTCCTGGTGTCTGGTTCTATTTCTCTATCCCTCATCTTTTAATATTTGCATTGGTTATATATCTACATATCTTACTTTATTGCTATATTAAAATATTTTTAAAAAAAAAAATTAAATTACTATTGCCTTTTTTAAAGACCCAATTCACCCCCTATTGGGTTACCTAGTTTTAACATATCTCTTCCTCAACATTTGCTTCACCAACGCCGCCATTAAGAACATTCTCAGTGGTTTGACGTTACGTGAGCTACGTCTACTCCACTATTATCCCCACTCTTCACTTAACTGGTCCCTCTCATTCCACCTCAGTAACAAGTTTTGCTCCTTCATCCTCCTCTCTACTATCCTCTACGACCTATTCATCAACACCTTCTCCACCAATATTGCCCACCAAGAACATTTTCACTGGTAAAAAATACTGTGAATATTCTCAATGGTTAAAATCAATAAAAACATTCTCGTTGGTAAAAAATACTAAGCACATTCTCTCTAAATCAACTCATTCTAACCTGTTCTCAATTTCGTTCAATTGTTTTTTAATGTTGTAACAACCTCAAAGCTTTCTTCTTATTCTATCGACGATTCCCTAAAACTCGAACAAATCGTGATTGTGCTGATTGAACAAAGTGCAGTGATTAGATTGTTGATAATGGAACGTTGCAGTGGTGGTTGGTTGAAGAAAGTATGGTGCTCGATTTGTAATTGTGAATCGCAAAGGATGGTGAAGTAGTTGTCGCCGCTGTTTGAGTCTTCTTCGTCGGTGACGAACAATATGTTCCTTACGCATCCATTGACTCATTCCAACTATTTCCTTAAAAAAATCAATAAAAAATTTTGGTCAATATTTTTGAGAGGTTTAGCGTTTTCGTATCACAAAATAAGAATATTCTTATACGCATATGTTCTCATATACATAAATGTTATGAAATTTTTTTCATACATCACTAGATAAGAATATTCTTATACGCATATCTATTAAGATAAAGATACAATTTTTAAAAAAATACATGCACAGTAATTTTCTCATACCTTGCATTAAAAGATGAAAAATGTCTGATCATGTTATAAAAAATTACACTGAGAAATTTTTTTATTAATGAGTTTATCATTTCATAAAAAACTAATAATGACAAAATTAAGAAAAATATGTATGAGTTTCTCATACATACAAAAATTTATACGTATTGAGAAATTTCTCATTCCATAAGTTGCTCATCTATACTACTATTATAAGGCAACACCTGATTTGGTGAAACCTATTTATTTTACCTAAAAAATCAAATACTAATTTGGTAATACCACCATTTATAGAGTCCAAACTTTTTTGAAAAATAGTTAAAATAGTAAAAAAAAGAAAAGCAAAACCCACGTTCTCTCTCACCGCCAAATTGCAATTCTCTTCATTCTAAAAAACAAACACTCTCTTTATTTCTATTTAATAATATTTAATATTAATCTATCTTAATGATTTGACATGTTCATATTCTAAAAATTGTCGAAATCAACATTCATGCAAAATAAATAAATTGATTCGATATCGAAAATTAAACGATTGAATCGCATTGATTCTAAAAAAACACATACAATTTAATTTCAAAATCATACTTTTTATCTATTTTTCATATTCTGATTATATAGTTATCGATGTCTTATCAATTTAATTTTTGGTATATATACTTTTTTCAATTAACTCTATAATATGAACGGATCAATTCACCAAAATAAATTATTTTAAATATTATATAATACAAATGAAAATAAATTATTTTAAATATTATATAATACAAATGAAAATAAATTATTTTATATCTATATTACTTATTATCCAAAAATTCCATCACAATTTTTATCAAACACTCATACCATTTTCCTTCCCCTTCTCCTCCCTCTCTTTCTCTCTTGCAGTTTTTTCTAAAAAAAAACGTTCTTCATTTCTTTTTAATAGTATTTAATATTAATCTATCTTAAAGATTTGAATTGTTCATATTCTAAAAGTTATCGAAATCAACATTCATGCAAAAAAATAAATTGATTCGATATTGGTAACTAGACAATTGAATCACATTGATTCTAAAAAAATTATACAATTTAATTTTAAAATCGTACTTTTTGTCTATTTTTCTATTCTAATTATATAATTATCGATGTCTTATCAATTTAATTTCTGGTATATATAATCTTCTCAATTAACTCTATAATATAAACGGATCAATTCACCAAAATCAATTATTATAAATACTATATAATACAAATAGAAATAAATTATTTTACATTTATACTACTTATTACCCAAAAACTTCATCACAAATTTTATGAAACCCACGTCCTACTACTTCTCCTCCCCTTCTCCCCCTCTCTATCTCTCTCTCTACAGTTTTTTTGAAAAATAATCCTTCTCTCTCTCTCTCTCAACCCTGTCATCAAGTTGCATTATCAGCTACTTCTGGGTAGATTTCAGTATTGGTTTCGGCTATAGCCTGTTTGTCCACATTTTTTGATTTTGTTTTTGTTTCTTCTCTAAACAATCAAGTTCATAAGTTTTGAATTTTTTTTAAATGCTCAATTCGTTTGTTCAATCGAAATTTTCCTTAAATTTTCAAACAGATAAATAGTTCGAGAGCAGATGCCTATTGTTTTGCCGATTCAAAAAAGTGAACAAGCGTCTTTCAGAAACCTACTGTCGATGATTTTTTTCTCTTTCTACATCTCATTATATGTAGTGTCACTATTATATTATTACTTTTGTTTTTAATTCATTTTCTCTCTCTCTTCCCTCTTTCTTCCTTTTTTTATGATCCTACATTTATTGCTAATATTTATTTTAAATTACATTTATGTTGTGTTTTTTAGTGAAAAAATTAAAAAAAGGCCTAGATTAGAAAATATTATGCATTTATTTAGGTACATTTTATTAAATCTATTTTTCTTATTTGTATTATTTTGTTTAAAGTATTTTAAATTTTTTGTTTTTAAATTGGAAAACAACCTCAAAATCTTAATTTCCATATTCAGAAAATGATATTTTATAAAAATAATATAAGCAAATTTTATAAATAAAATTACTTAAATTGTTAAAAATTAATCTGTTACAGATCGGGCAACAAGTTGCGTGTGTAACTTGAATTTTAAAAAAATATTACAATTTAAAAAAAAAACTACAAAATTTATTCATTTTGTTATTATTTTTTAAATAATTAATTACTAATTTCTTTTATGTTTAAATAATACATTTACTTTATTTTGGATGAATCATTTTTCATATAAGAATTTATATGGTTTTTGTTTAATTTTGTTCTTTTATTTTTTTAATCGTCTCGATGAGTAAATAAAAAAATATTTTTTAATCAAAATATAAAAAAAAAATTTAAAAAGTTTTGATTCCCTTCCGAGTTATAATCTAACCTCTCTTTGTCTCTCTCTATCTCCCTATCTTCCTATCTCTCTCAAAATGTTAAATGTTATTTAGAGACTAATAAATCTCAATTTGTACTAATTTGTATTGTTTTTATTTAATTTTGTTCAGTTTTTTTTTTGAATTTTTATATTTTTAGTCAAAATATTTTATTTTTTAAATCATCTCGATGAGTAAAAAAATAAAGCTTATTAACTTAGTTTTTGACTTCTTAATTTTTTTTTGACATTTTCTTTTTTGGCTCCTTTTGGTATGAATAATCGGAAAAATATATTTTAACCGGAAGATTCGTAGTAGTTTAGGCTCCATTTATTGGATTTTAATTCTCATTTGAAAAATTTTCAGCCTTGTTTGGTCTAAATATTAACATTTTGGATTAATTTTGACTTTTTAAAACTTTTCTTTAATCCTTTAATTAATTTATTTTCTTGATTTATATTTTATATTTGGATAAAAATATTTATTTTTTCGACCCATAGCAATTGTCGCTGAGAATTAACTACGATATATTGCGATTTGAAATTCAGAATCCACACATATATTAGTTATTTCAAATTATTAATTTAGTTTTTTCTTTCTGAGTTATTTGATTTGCTTTCTACTGTAATTTTATGGATTGAAACTTAAATGCTATTAATTTTTTCGAATGTCAATATTTTTTTATTTTTTTATTTTATTAATTTGAATTTTATTGAATTTGAATAACTAATCATTTAATACACATATATGATCACATTTTGCTGTATCATGCTTTCCAGTTAGGAAAAAAAATTTGTATTGTTTTCAACATTAGAATTTAATAAAATTCATATGTGACGTTCTTTATGAGTTTAACTTTTTTAAAGAATTAATAATTATCATTTCGTTGCACACGCAACGCGTGGGCCTGTTTGCTAGTTTCAATTAAAATAAAGAATGAGAAAATTTTAAAAAAATATGTATGAGAAATTTCTCATAATATGTGTGAAAAGTTTTCTCATAGTATACGTGAGAAGAAAATTATAATGAAAAATTTCTCATTCGTAAATTGTTAATTTTATTTAAAACTAAGAATGATAAAATTAAAAAATATATATAGAAAAAGTTTCTCATATTAGACTTTGAAGTAGTTCTTCTTTTTAAAAAAAAAAAATAAAATCTTCATTTTGTTAAATTAAATTTTAAAGTATATCTCATTTTGTAGATAATAACAAAATTATTGAGATTTTTTTTAATTTTTTTTAACTTTAAGCCAAAAGACAAAACAATCAAACTTTAAATTTCTTACCAAACAAAAAATTAAGTTAATTAGAACTTCTTAAATAAGGATTTTAAAAAGTTTTTTTTGTACTTATATATAATTTTATATTTAGCATCGATATTGATAAATAGATCTCGACGAATAAATTGTAAAAGTATATATATTTTTCAATAAATAAATGCGTAAGTGATATGCTTGGAACCTTCAGTATTACTATTTTTTTTTATATTTTTATGATCGAAACTACTTATTATGTAGTATTTGCTAAGTAGATTAATTGTGCAAAAAATTAAATTAATTAGGCATTAATAATTTTGTAAGTAGTCCATATTTATTAAAATATAAATGAATGGTAATGTAATTTTATAAAAAATAGTAATAAACAAATATAATCAGATCATATATTTATAGTATAATTTTATAAAATAATTATTTAAATTTTATAATGAATTAGTATTAATAGTGATAATATATTTATAGTATTAATCGTGGCATTAAATAAGTTAATAATAATATAATTATTTTATAATAGACAAATCATAAATAAACTAATAATAATAACTTTTTTAAACTTGTAATATATTTTTATTTAAAACTCTAATGAATAATAATAATAATAATAATAAATAATAACTTATTTTTATTAAAATTTTTCATGGGAAGATCCTAGTCATTGTCTCTATGATAAATTTAGGTGCACTAAAAAGTTGACTAAGTTTGTGTTTGGTTTAATTTTTATTTTTTTAATAAATTTTTTAATTTTTTATAAAATGGATAGTGTGAAAAGATACGAAGAAAAACTAATTAATTATGGTAGAAAGTTAAATAAGTGAGTTTTTAAAAATATTTATATATAAAAAAATTATTTAAAAAAATTAAGCCAAAGAGAGGCTAAATGTGCACTAGAAAAACACTGTTGAAGGAAATATTAACTTTAACAATTTTTAAGGCAAGTTTTTTTATTTGAAAGAACTTTTAGGGTTTACTAAATGAATTGTTTTTTTATTTAACTTTAAAAAAAAAAAAAAGTTGGCAGGTTGGCAGCCTAGCTTCAATAATCCTGAGAACTCGAAACGGTGATCATTATCTAACCCCTCGAAGTCGACGGTCCTCATTCCGGCACCGGAATCGCCGACGCCACCGCTGCACCTTTACGTACAGAAACGTCCGCATCTTCTTCGCCCATTAATCATTACAACGAAACTGGAGAATCTAACCCAAACTTTGTAGCAGAGGAGAGAATGGAACTGTTATTAGAGCGGCGGTTCTTCTTTCCCACATCGAAAAACAACGAGGCGCTAAATGCGAGAAAAGGCGTATTTATAAGGGCGTGATGCGGCTTGTATAACATACTTACCTGGACGGGGTCTATGGCTGATCAAGAAGGCCCATGGCCTAGGTTGGTGACTTCCATTGCACTTGGGAGGGGTGCCCGCCTAAGGTCTGCCCAAGTGGCGGAGCCTACGTCATAATTTGTGGTTAGAGGGGGCCTGCGTCCGCGCGGCCCCTGCCCAATTCTTATTCCCAAGCTTTCATTCTGAGGCGTAGGCCATGCGCACAAAACTTGCTCGCCAACTGATTGATGAAAAGCCCAGAAGAAACAATAAATTTTACAAGTTCTCTTCGGGAGCACATCTGCTGCACTCTCTGGCGTGGACAGCACAGGGAACACCTTTCTGCGTCATTGTGTGTGTTCACTAGTGTTTGATTGTTTGATGAAATGCCGAAGAAACGGTAAATTTTTAGTAGTTTTGTTTAGAGAAGGTTGCGCGTTTCTTGCACGTCAGATGTTTGATGAAAAGCCTAACAAAAAGGCGGATTTTATTACCACTGTTACTTCAACCGTTCTTTAACAGCCCACGTTTTAGCCCAAACTCAATCCACCAAGGGGTGAGGGTGTGCAAAAGAGTAGGTTGTGTTGGGCTTACAAGTAAGGCTTGGACGGAACTAGAAAAAATAAAAATAAAAATAAAATTACTAACTGATAAAATCTTTTTTATTGATTCTTGTGAATATTTTTTTATAGTTAATGTTTTGTATTTTGAATCCGAATTAGCATTTAGGTTTTATTTTGTTCCGAATAATTATTTTATGATATTTTTTGGGTTTAATATATTTTTTATACAGCTTACAGTACAAAATTGCACAAAATTTGAAATCAAGGGGTGTTGTCTCCCCCTTTGGCCCCTTACTAGTCCCGCTCCCGCTAGTAGGTTATATGGGATAGATTGAATCAAAAAAATATAGAGTAAATTGTATATGGGTTGTATTTTTTTGTTATGTCATAAACTTAGGATATATTCTAATTTCACACACACACAAATATATATACACACACATAAAGAATTCTATTTTTTTTTATAGATACGCAAGTTATATGAATTTTATGTAATTTATAAAAAAATAAGTTCAAACATTTATGATTTTAATTTTTAGTATTATATATTGTGGATGTTTTTTTTAAATAAATATGCATTGCAAATGTTATTGTTAGATATATTTAATTATATTGACATTATTACTATTGAACGGTTATTGTTATTTTTAGTTAGTATTTTGTTTGACGTATTAAGTATAATGTTTTAAAAAGTTACAATAAATTTTTTTTTTTAAGAAACTAATTTTAAGTTAGTAATTAAAAAAATTTACAACCTTTCAACCTGCTAAATTACAAGTTGAAACAATTAATTTTTTTTATAACCAAATTTGTTGATTTTGACAGTTGGTGATGAATTGAAAGAATTTTCACCGGTCAGAGTGATGTGAGTTGGTCGATTTTTTTTTACTTTCAAATCGTCCCAACTTGAAAAAATTTCACTTTGGAGAATTGGAGAACTGCAACACATATTACATGTATGATAAGTATAGCACAGATTATATTAACAGATAGCACAAACAATGAGGTTAAATACTATAGTACAAATTATGTGACCAAGCGCCGACTATATAGTCACTACAATATAGCACAGACTATATTATTAAAGGTTCAATAGAGACTTAACAAAACGTCCTAGAGATAATGAATATGATCAATGATAGTATACGAATTTTGCCTACGAGACGTTGGAAGACATGTGGCTTGATGACTAAAAAAAGAATTTTGTCACTTATAGGAGACTCTAGGTCAACCCACTCGAGTTACTTAAGTAACTCCAAGTCATTCGATCGAGTGGATCAAACAGCTCATTGGTCGATCACTGGTTAACCTAGGTAATTAAGAGTAAAATACTTATCCAAGGTAATAAGATAAGATTTTTTAAGTCCCGTCTCAATCCTAAGAATTCCATCAGAAAGTTATAAATAACAGAGATGACCGCACTCTAAAGTAATTCAATTCATTTACTTCAGAGATTATTAAATTTATTTTGAATTCAGTCTCGATCCCAAGTATTCATATTGCTAACTATTCCAATATTGGTTAGCCTTATTTTTCACCCAAATATTACTCTCTCCATTCTCTGTAATGGATTTATTTATAAATATTACCTCTCCTATATTTTTTCTATAAAAAAAACCCATATAATGCTACATTTGTTTTGTATAATTCATTAAGTAGTTCAATAAATATCAATCTACCCATGGCATTATTACAACCACTCATCTTTAATTAAATATGAATTAAAATCTCATCTAAGTATAGAAAATATACCAAGAATTCCCAATGTTACTAATTTTTTTTATTTTATCCAATCACATCAAAATGATGGAATATGACAAAAAAAATAAAATCAAAAAAATTTAACCCTCTATTTGGTCTAGTTTTTTTTTTGAAGATTTTTTTGCTAAAAAAACCTCTAAAAAGCCATAGTTATTTGATCTCCCACTATAATTAATTAGTTTTTTCTTTACATCTTTTTATATATATTTTTCACAAAATTCAAAAAACCCAAAAATCTTTAAAAAAATTTGCTAAAAACTTGCTATCATATCACATGGGTTTGATAGGGGACAAAAAAAAAATGAAAGAAAAACTCTTCAATCTATCATTTGGAAAATAGTTAAATATTTTTGTATCGAATTAGAAAAGCGTGTTTGAATATAACCAATCAGTCCTTCTCACAAATCTTTAATCTGGCTACTCGGTAGCTAACTAAATTTCTTTTGACTTGTCATTGTGTATACGATTCGCTCACTCTTTGACTAAAATCACTCTTTTATCTACATAAAATACTACTTCATTGTATTCATACATGTTATTACAAAAAAATATATTGTAAAATTTATTTTATTTATTTATTAATATAATACTATCACATATTTACATACTAATAGTGAATTCGTGCTATGCACGGATGAATCAATTCTTTTTTAATATAATTGTCCTATTTTTTGAATTATACAAAAGTTTATTAAGAAGATAAAAAATATTATTAAGCTATACAATTATTTTTAATCCTATTCAAATAATAAGCAAATAAATAGATTTTTTTGGTGCCAATCTTGCAAGCTTTAAATTTATTTATTTTATCATTCAAAGCATGTCTAATATTTTGATCTATCACATTATTTCAGTAAATACAATTTTACATGTGTGAATTCCACGTATGCATAATATATTTGTGAAACGTTGCATAGCTAAACCATAAAAAAGAGTGTTTAATTTTGTATGTGTATATAGTAAAATCATACTCAATAGCAACCATCACCAATAACTAAATTATTTAAGTTTTATTGAAAAAGTACCTATTAGGGAAATAAGCTTGTGTTTTGCCTAATTTTATTTTTAAATTGTTTATAAAAAAATAAATATAAAAAATATAAAAAATTAATTAATTACAAATAAATGAGTTTTTTAAGAGATTTAAAAAAAATAATAATCTAAATACACGCTAAAAATACAATAAATCTGAAAAAGTTATTAAGAATTTAAATTTAAATTAAAAATTAAAAATTTAAATTTAACTGTGTGTCGCCTGAATATACTACTCGGAATCATTGATTTTAAATTTTGGGTTGATTATGGATGAGTGTTATGAGTTTGCAGCATTACTTCCAGGAAAAATAATCAAAAGGATCCATTAGAGCATTACCCGTTATTCTTAGTCAACGTAGAACACTCCCCAATCATTCCTCAGCCAATACCCACAAACCAAACCAGGTTTGATTCTATTTCGTCCCGAGTTCTTTTAACTTCACTTTCGCTTTTTTTGACTTCAACAGTGATTCTCTTCTTTAATGGTGCTTTTCTTGACTGTAATGACTTTATTTCGTCTTCTTTTCTTGTTTGTTGAATTTTGGAAGTGCTTAAAATTAAGTTCTGGATTCCAAATGCATAGATTTGGAAGGAAAAAAAAAGCGTCATGGAAAATTTATTGGATTTTGGTTTGTCGGAGGCACCCATGTTTTGACGATGAACTGTTATGTCTCCCTACTGGGTTTTGCAGGTTGCATTACTTGTCTCAGATAATTGAAGCTAAACCCTTTTATTATTTTCCCAAATTTCACTCAGTCATGGGCAATTTGTATTTCTGTTCATTGCATTCCAATGATTCCTGGGTGGAAATTGCATCTTGCCCCGAACTTTGTTATTAATTAGCCCTAAAATATCTGCTGTTTCTCCTCTTGATCTGTGTAATTTTGTAATTATGGATTCAAGGCAGTCTTACAACAATTCAGCGTTATAAAACTTAATAAGTTCCTGACAAGACTAAGAATGCTCGGAGTTCGATTTGGGAGCATTGGGCCATGAGTGTGGATCTTAGGTCACTGGGGGTTAAAAAAATGACCACCCACTTTGTGAGGTTTTGACATTGTCAAAAAATATTTATGGATTGGATATGGCTCTTGGTTTCTAAAATTTGGGATGAACTGAGCTTACTTCACTCGTTTATAGCCTTAGTTTGGCCCTTGATCACTAAAGCTTGAGAATGGACTGAGTAGCTTCGAGTCATCGACAAACTTGGTTTAGATCTTCAAATTCAAATTTGAACCATTTTGTGCGGATGAATTTCCCCGTCTGTTTTTGTCTATTTTTTATTTTTGGTCAAGGAAATTCCTCATGCTCCAAGTTTGGTCTTCAACACTGACTACATATGCTCCCAACTGCCATACAGTCTCGCTGGTTAAGGAAAACTACAAATTTTCTTTATGCCCATAGATGTATTACTATACATATACACATGCTCAAGGTCCCGTGCCCTCCACAGGTATTGTATGATTTGTATAATCTGTTTTAGAATATCTCATTGTGGTTAAAACTTGGTTATTTCTCCCTCTCTCTCTCTCTCTTTGTGGGATAAGTGAAAGATCAAATGTATAAAATGAGCAATTAAACTGGGTCTCTATTCAATGAATGTGTGACATTGATTTCCTCTGTGTGTGCCTCTCTCTCCCCAAACAGAGGTGCAGTTCTTTATCTTTTTTGTCAGATTCCAGAGCATAAAATTGATACTTATGTTCATCACATCCTCCCAAAAGATTGGGATAATTTCCCCTCATCCCTCGTCTTGAGACTATTACTATCCCATCACCCACGTGGGTTTAGTAGTTTCAGGATTATTATTATCCCACATTTTTTTGCAATTTCATCATAATCCTACTAAAATTATCTTCTTATTGCATAATTTTATTAGTTTGAGTCTTGGCCATAGTCAAACATTTCCCTTGATTTTGGTGCAGTTGAGCTGCTGGTCACGAAGATTTTATAAGTTCTCTACACGAAGGTTTTGACGTTCCTGTTCAGAAATGATTGTTTCTGCTCTCTTGACATCTGTTGGAATAAATCTTGGCCTTTGTATTTTATTCTTTACATTGTATTCTGTTCTGAGGAAACAGCCAAGTAATTATGATGTTTATGTACCACGGTTGTTGGCTGATGGGGAGTCTCAGCAAAGAAGTCGTTTTAACTTAGAAAGGCTATTGCCTACTCCTGGGTGGGTCAGAAGGGCATGGCAACCTTCCGAAGATGAACTACTGGCGTCTTCAGGCTTGGATGCTGTGGTATTCATGCGCATTATCATCTTCAGGTAATTTGGGCCCTTACTAAGACATTATTTATTTACAAGGAAGACAAAGTTTCACCTATTAAATTGAACTTTTCTCCTTGGACTATAACAAAACACGTGTCGCAGACAATGCTCATATTGATAGCATGCTGCTTGTTTGATTGAGAGAGAAATCCTTTATTTGATTGGGAGCTAAATAACAATGAACCATTTGTTAGTAGAAGATATTGAAAATGTGCCTGATCAGCATATACTTATTTTGGAACAAGATGACTATATACACCAGCTTCTGTTTGTTTAAAGTGCACCAATGGGGAAAAAGTATCCTTTAGCTTTTCTGTTCATTTTCTTTGAGTGAATGGTCAGCATATATTCTTCAGGAAACCTCAGCAGAAAAGTAAAAATGATGTGAGCGGAAGCTCCTCCTCGTAAAGGGAAAAGACAATGAAAAACTAGTCACCGTAGACAGAATATGTGCAGTAGTATCGAGATAAAAGAAAAAATCAGAATCTGAGGTCACAGGTAGAAATATACACACACACACACACACACACATATAAAATCATATAGCTTGGAAATTATTCAGCTTGCTCTTCTATACTTTTTATATTTGTTTTCTTTTCTTTTCCATCATTTGTGGTATGTTAATTGTTGTTACTCCCCATGTTGTTTCTTGTGTTTTTAAATCCATTCTTCAATTTTTTAGCTTTGCATTTATTCTTATTTATTGATTTAGTGTTACATCTCTTCTTTTTCATCTAAATAATGCAGTTTGAGAGTATTTTGTGTTGCTGGGATTATTGGGGTCTTTGTTCTTCTTCCAGTGAACTTCACAGGGGATCAGCTTCAGGATGTTGACTTTGCTAATTTGACAAATGATTCTTTGGATGTATTTAGCATATCAAATGTAAACAATGGCTCAAAAAGGTGAAGTTTTTGAGAATCTCAATATTTGGTTTTGTAATGAAGTTTTTTTCTTCTTAACTTCCCTTCACTCTTTATAAGCAACAGACACACGCACATATCTGCAGCCAAACCCCCATTTGAACTCTGATTGGGCTTTGAGTTACATTTTGTTGTACTTAAATATGTGCTTTGTCCCTTGGTGACTGTTGCATGTTATATAGGCGGTGGTCGCCCTCAATGTAGCATAATTATGTACGAATACAATTGGATGTTTAATAGTCAATCATGAAACATCTGCATGTAGTCTGCTAAAGTGAGAGTTTTCCATCTTTTACTTGGGATGGAAACATTTCCAGTTGTTTAAAACCCCCAGATGAAAAGACTAGCTATTTGCTGTTCTGCTCGAATATTGACCAACTTCTTTTTTTTCCTGAATTAAGAGTGATTTATGACTGCATTTTAAGGAAATTAAGTGAGATAGGCTAGTCTCATTCGACAGGTTTGAGTCTTTATGACTCTGTTGAACTGACTCAGCAAATATTCTTATTGCGTACATAATTTTAATTTTCCCTGTAGTATTGTAGCCAAGGAAAATGTGAAGGGAACCTCACTGTAAGTTTGGTCTTTGTGGCAGGTTATGGATACACTTCTGCGCTGTATATGTTATCACTATCTTTGTCTGTTATCTTCTTTATTGTGTAAGTCTTACCTTTGTCCAGTTGTACTTGATGACATCCAATTGATTTTTTTTTTAAAACATGATTGCGCCCAACACTTTGCCTTGTCACAGGATTTGACTAACTTCAAACTTTTTTGCTACTAATATGACTTATTAGTTTCGATGACTTATTAGTGAAATCCTGTGAAACTAATGGCTTGGATGACTTATTAGTTTTGATGACTTATCAGTGAAATCCTGTGAAACTAATGGCTTGGATGACTTATTAGTTTCCAGGTTAGGTTTTATTTTCAAATTTTTTCAGTACATATTTTGTCAAGCAATAAAATTAGGCAGTAATGAACATATGAGCTGTACAGAAGTTGAAATTGGTACTGAAGAGTTCTTTTTTTTTTTTTCTTTTTTCCCCCGTTTAGGAATATAGATATATATCGTCAAAGAGGGTTGCTTATTTCTATTTGTCAAAACCTCAGCCACATCAGTTTACCATTTTGGTTCGCAGTATCCCTGTCTCTGCTGGGGCCAGTATCGGTGACAGTGTTGATACCTTTTTCATGGAATATCATCCTTCTACATATCTATCACATATGGTGATTCGCCGAACAAACAAACTTCGAAATCTCATTGTAAGAGTTTTGCTTTAATTCTAGTTCTTTTTACTGAGCTCTTTTTCTTTAGAATATTGTAATGTTATTTGCAGTTCTCTTTTTGGATTTAGTTCTCTTTGAAAAATCACATTCCGTTGTTATATACAACGGAGTATCTTAAATCTTATTTGCTTGTTTTACATGTTTGTGGCTTTTGTGTTCACATTTTCATGGCAAATGAAAGTACATATATCTTATATATATATATGTGTGTGTGTGTGTGTGTGTGTGTGTGTGTGTGCATTTACATTTTTAGTTTCCTCCTAGTACTTCAATGCAACTTATGACTCCGGAAGCAACTAATTACTTACGGTTAGGCATTCTAAATTTTGTTATTTCTCTTATGAGTCCTAGTTCTGCACTGTTGGTTCTATAAATCTTTAATCACACTTTGTGTCTTGCCTGCACGTATCTGAATGGGAAGTAGCATTAAGGTATGTTACATGTACCTAGGTAAGGGTGTCAAGTCCAGGTATTTGTCTCAGATTCATCTAATTCTCATGTTAAGGATATTAAGATACCGCAAAATTCATATATTTTAATAGAATTATTTTATTTCCTAGGTTTAATGGGTTTACATTGTTTTGTAGAGCATTTCATGCATAATATGACAAATTATGCTTAGTATTATAGTAAACTCGAAGTACTAAGTATGCTTCCAAGTTGAATGCTCAACTGAAAATGTAACATATATCTCATATTCTTATTTAAGTGCCAAGTGTCGAGTTCTGACGCTGGTACTTCATCCTTTTAAAAGAGTCCATATAACATAGAAATTAAGATACAGTAAGGAAATTCGAGTGGCAAATACAGCTTATCTATAAGACTTATTAAGAGAATATATTTTTAAAATCATTAGGTTTTTGATTTGGCAATGGATATAATATGATTTCTCAAGTTGTGAATTACATTTAGCCATGTGTTTATGAATCCTTTCACTTGTAGTTATCTTCATGTGAAAAACAAGCCAAGATAAAAATTAGGCATTTTGGAAGTTGTGGGGGCTTTTACATGTTGTATTCTTCTGCTAAACATTGGAATCAATACATTAGAAAGTTAGAATCTCGTTAATTATGATTTGATTACTGGACTCAACATATTAGGAAATTAGGATTTTATTGATTGTGATTTGATTTACAAGTTATTTTCCTTATTTTATGTAATTTTTTTTATTAAATATAAATAGATAGTTATACATCTTTGAAGGTAAGTCGAAATTATACAATTCTTTTATTCTTTTGGGTATCAGAGCCAAAATCATAAAAAAACAAAAATTCAATTGCTTTCAAAACCTAATCCTGCTGCCCGTTTTCAACCACCAAGAACCTTAAATCTCGTCAGTCGCCAATTGCCGTCTCTGCCGCCATCGCCGATCCCCTCACATCGCTGACTATTGTCGTGAATTTCTTCTCAGCTTGTCGTCGACCTCAGTCTCTTTGGCTCACTGACCATCAACGCACAACACACCATCGTTACCATCGATCATCACTGTCACCATCGCCGTTGCTTATCTCCGTCGCCGTCGCAACACAGTCGCTGTTATCATTGCAACATAGTTGCAGTCGCCACTGATTTTCGTCAACCACCTCTGTGATTTACTGATGTGGTAAATCTCCTCCGTTGACGACTTCCCTCATATCGCCATCATCAGTTCATCACCCTTTTGGTTTAACCAACCACCACATTACCCTGGTTCGACGATGGTTGTCGTGGTCAAACAAGATCTTCGTCTACTTCTGTTGGTTGACTTTTGTGGTTTAGGATCTTTGGTTCCTTGATTAACCCTGGTTTGGGCATGCTCAATACTATTTGGGATTTTTAACTAGCTGATTGACTTGGTTCGAGTCTATTCGATCCTATTCGGGTCAGCTTGAAAGACTTCGATCTTATGATTTGCTAATGCAGTAACATTTATATA